>PVKN010038944.1:0-10968 GCA_004027915.1 Capromys pilorides | reverse complement strand
TGTACTCAAAGTCTCTGTTACAGCATCTGGCACCTAGTAAGTAACCAGCATATAGTTAATAAATACCTAGAAAGAAGGGGAAGGAAAAGGAGAGAATGATAAATACTAAAACGAATTAAACCTGAATCTAGCACTCAAGGAATTAACAACTGAGTAAAAAATATATAAAACATCTATAAATAACCATAATACAAAATAGAAAATATGAAAAGGGGCACAAGTTTGCTATTAGGGAAACACAGGAGAAAGCTACATAATCTCCAGCTGGGAGGAATCAGGATCAAGTTAACAGAGACAATATATTTTAAGGTAGGTTTTGACTGCAGGTAGCTTGCAGGCCAGTGACCGTAGGGAGAAGTATAATCCCAAGGAGATGTCATGAATCAGGAAATCATGAAGTGACATTGAATACAACTGTTTCAGGAAAAAATAGAATATGGAATGAGGCACCATTGCTATCCAGCTTATAAGTAGAAGCATTAGCAACGACTATTTGAATTAATTAATACAAAATGAGTTAGCACAGGCTTGGCGCTTTAGAAACATAAGGCCATGGACAAGTCTTCTATGACCCACTCATTAATATGAACTGTAAACTGCACCACTGTCCTTGTAAAGCAGACTTGTGACACTGTCTTCTTTCGTCAAATTCTTGTATCTAAAACACCGACAGAATTTTAATTACTTTGGCATTTGTGTGCCACCTTATTTTTATCCCAAGGATCTAGGAAACTAATTTAAAATACTTTATTTTCATTTTACCAACATAGCAATCCAGTGTGACTTTTCCTTCTCTGTCTTTCTCTTATAGCTGATGTTTTTTTAATATTGAAAACTAATCAGAGAAAAGAATTCAGTGTACATTCAAGCTATACATTTTATGAAAGCAGTCACACTGGGTAGAATCATTAAATGTGAAGTCAATCTGAGAGGATATTTACTACAAACCAGTCTTGTTAAATAGGTGAAATTAACATAGAAAAACTTAAGTGGGATATGCGGAAAAAGATTTAGTAGTAAGTCCTCAGGTTATATACATAGATTGCATTTTGGGGAGCATTCCTATGTATATAAACAATGAAGGAAACATTTAATGGACTTTTTTTTTTTTAGCAATGACAATAAAGAAGTCACTGGAGAAAGGTTTTTGGTTGTTTTTTGTCTGTTTTTTTTCAGGTTGGCTCAGGATGCCTTAAGGGTGGGGGTGGGGATCAAACCGCTATCCCCTGTTCCTGACTGGAATTGCTAGTGCAGGCACTTCAACCACTGAGATAACCTGAAAGCCTCCCAAAAGTCACTGGAGAATAACCCTGAACATGTAAGCCTATTTGGAAAAACTTGAGAAAATTTCTCATCTTTCATCACCTCTAAGCACATATAAAAAATTTGATGTCAATACTTCTTCATGTTCTTTCAACAAAATATACTCCCAAATGGAGATATCCTCAAATGAATTTTTTCCGCTTTTTAGTAAATCATTTGTAAATAAAAAAGAAACCCAATTAGAAAAGAAAAACATTGTTTCTTCCCTCCCTGCTTCCAGTTACTCCCACACCTTTAATGCACAAAGATCCCTGCCATTTGCCAAGAATGTCCTCCTCTTCTGCTAGTTTTACTTCTATAAAAGAGATAAGAATCAGCATATACTGAAACACAGCTAGTCCTAGCTAAAATGTTAACTCTGGAATAAAATGAATAAAACAAAATCGTATAAAACACTGAAAAATCATATAAAATTCCATGAGATTACTGAAAGCTTTAACATGCAGCTTGTGATGGTTGAAATCTCTTGCAACCCATAATGTTTGTTAAACATATTTTCTGGAAAACAATCCCAGTCACTGCCAGAAAGTTGTTTTTTTTCCCCCTATAGATGTTAACCTTCCTCTATAATTTGATTATTCTTTCTAATACATAAATACGAAAGAATTTCAAAACATGTATCAGAGGAACTTAATCTCTCTCTTCATATAGAAATCTGTCTATAAGTTTCACAACAGCTTTATCTGTAATATCCCTATGATAATTAAATGTAGTGTCATCTTGAATAAGAAATGCCTACAAGATTAGTCTAGGGCATGGATAATTGTACCCTAGATAGTTGACTTAATGAAGAGGGAAGACCCACCCTGGATGCGAGTGCCACTAACCAATAGGCTTCTAGCTTGGATGGCATAAAAAGGGAAAGAAGAAGGAAGTCTCACTTCTGCTTCTTCAGGGGAGCTCCCCTTTTTGCAATCGCCTTCCAGTGTTTGTCTGAAGGTCTCTAGGACAGACCTTTCAGCTTTCCCATGCAGACCCTTTGCTTTCCAGTACAGACTCACACAGGACTCTTCACTCAGCTCCAAGCCTTTGGCTTTTGACTGGCTCCTCTGGCTCTCCAGCATGCACAGGGCCCATGGGCACTCTTCCAAGTAGCCACTGTAAACCTACCTTGGAAATCCTTTAGACATCATATGGTATATATGATAGGATATATAGGATAAAGCTATACATTATAATAAATATATAATTTTATAATCAGAACTGATATAAGCTTGAAATTGAAAACCAAATGTCCTTCATTTATTAAATAATCTACGGTACATCTAGACCATGGACTAATTCTCAGCAATGAAAAGGAATAAAATAGTGAAACATATACATGAGCCATATAAAACCTATCATGCATGAAAAAGCCAGTCTTAAAAAAAAAGTGCATGACCTACAAATATAATATCTATTGATTAATACAATTATAGGTGGATGCGGTGGTCATGCCTATAATCCTGGCACTGTGGAGGCTGAGGCAAGAGGATCACCATAAGTTCAAGGAGAGCCTGAAGTACACAGTGAGACCCTATCTCAAAACAAACTAAAATTATAGAGACAGAGAACATATTAGTGGTCGCAGGAGTTAGGCATGGAGAAGAGGAGACAGGTATAGCTCCAATAGAATCACATAATGTGACCTTATGGTGATAGTACAGTGGAGTGCCTGGAATGTAAGGTGGCTGTTCAATGCTACACATGTGACAAAACCACATAGAGCTACACAAATACACTGATAAGTCTATGCGTAACTGGGAAAATCTGCTTAAATTCTGTAGGTTGGACCAATATTAATTCCTGGGTTTTGAGATTAAGCTACAGTTATGTGTAATACTGGAGAAGCTGAAGGATGGATGCATAGTACTTCTCTACAATCTCTTTGCAAGCCTCTATGCATTGAGCTTACTTAAAAGTAAACATAATCTGGGGGGTATTAGCAGAGACCTGTAATCCCACACACTGGGAGGTTGAGGCAGAAAGCTTGCAAGTCTGAGTCCAGCCCAGACAATTTAGCAAGATCCTTTCTCAAAATTTAAAAAAAAAAACAAAAAATGTATTTTTACAATGTGAAGATGCAGCTCATTATTAAGACCCTAGGTTCAATTCTCAGGACCCTGCAAGAAGAAAATAATAAACATAAAATGTGTTCATATGAGTTGAAGAGCACAAAATAATGAATTAAGTATAGAATCAGGATCAAAATAAAACCCTTTCTGAAGAAAAGAATGAGGGAGAGAGATAAGACAGAAAAAAGTAAAAAATCATCCCGAATAAATGTAAAGTTGATGGAAGCTTAATTAGAGAAACAATTCAGAAGGTTGTCTTAAGTTTTTTGTTTTGTTTTGTTTTGTTTTTTTTAATGGCCTGCTCAGCCTGCCCTGGTGGTGGGTCTGGCACAGCATGTGGTGCCAGGATCAAACTAAGCTTGTTAAGCTTTCCTAAGCAAGTGCTTTAGACCACTGAACCATCTCGCCTGCCCAGGCTGCCTTAAGTTTACAGTACAACTTTTTAGTTGTACTGTAAATTACAACTAAAAATTAAAACAAACCATATATAGCAGTTGAACAAATTGAAGGAATACACACACACACACACACACACACACACACATATGTATGTCAATGTCTTTATCTGTGTGTTTATCTGTCTTGTGAGAGGAGGAAGTGAGAAAGAGACAATGAGACAGAAAGAGACTGAGCATTTAGTAAGTCTTAAACCTAAGAAGTTTTAAAACAGTGGAAGAAAATTCTCTCTTCTAATAAATAAAAATGGACAAAAAATCCTTATTATTTATTTTATCCTATAATCCCATTTCTCTTGCTGTAGAGTTTTACTTCTTGGTGAAATTATTTCCTTTACCTTCAACAAATATCAGAGATTGCAAAGATTAAACCCAAGACTGAGAGCTGTTCTCATGTGCCACACCTGTAGGTGGGCCCAAGTGGAACCACTGACACACTGTGGCACAATGCTACAATCTCCCAGAAGCATGGCACCCCTCACGGGACAGACAAAGGGCTGCACTGCATGGCTGTGGTAGTATAAGAGGAATCATGCTCTCGGATTAACACACAAGCTCTTTATCTCCGTCTCCTTCCCAGGACAAATCCAGTCACATTTCCCTGGGTGTATAGAATTGTAATGACCGTCATGGATGGCGGTCATAAAAATGACATCTTTAAGGATCTCATCAATCAGGGAATCCATCCAAGAAGATTGAAATGGAAAAGCCAAAGAGGCCAAAGATCAGCAAGGGGAGAAATACCCCTGCAACTAGCAGACAGATAAGGCAAACACCCCAGGATGCGGTCAGCTCTCATTGACACCAAGGGTAGGGCAGAAACTGGGCAGCAAACTCAGAGTAATACTTACATAGGATACCCTGTTTTATTTTCATTTTAAAGAAAATTAAATAATAGACACAAAATTAGAAATGATACATAATTTCCAAAACAAAAAGATGGTAGGCATGCAACAGTGGTTGTTATATTGAACATTGTTGTCTTCAAAGTAGTTGCTTGGATTATCAGATACAAGCATATAAAATTGGTCAAAAAAAATTTTAAGCATTAGAGATGCTACCTTCAAATAATGGTTAAAAGTTAGTACTGCAATCACCTTAGCTATCCTGGGTACGTACATAAATGATTCCTCCCGCCCTTTTTTTTTTTTTTTTCTTTCTTTCTTTTCTCCCTCATCCCAGTTGTTCATTCCTTTTGAGTAGTTTCTTTCCCTTTTACTATATCTATTGTACCTTTCAGATTTTATTCATTCTTAGGTTCTAACACTAAGGGAGAACATACAATGTTTACACATGTGAGTCTGATTTATTTCACTTATGAATATACCTGCTAGATGCATCTATTTACCTATAAAAGCTTCAAGTTTACCTTTATAGCTGAGTAATACTTCATTGTATAAAAATATCACATCATTTTTTATCCATTGTTTAGGTGATGGGCATGTGGGTTGTTTGTAAGATTTAGCTATGGCAAAATATGCTGTTATAAACATGGCAGCATATATATCACTGTGCTATGATGTTTTCACTTCTGCTGGGGAAATACCCAGGAGGGGAATAGTTAGATCAAATGGGACTTCTAATACTAGCTTTGTCAGAAATTGCCATACTGATTTCCACACAGGTTGTACCATCTACACTCCCACCAACAGTGGAGGGTTCCTTTTCCACCACAGACCCTCCAGCATTTTTGTCAGTAGGTTTCTTTCTGGGTTGAAATGCAATCTCAGGGCTGTTTTAATTGCATTTCTTGAATGACCAATGATGTTGAACATTTTTTCATATATTTATTTGCCATTTGTATTTCTTTCTCTGAGAAGTGTGCATGCATCTCAGATGCCCTTTTTTATTTAGTCTCTGAATTTTGAGGGTCTGACTTCTTAAACGTCTTTATATGTTCTAGGTAGAAATGTTTTGTCTAAGAGAATGTTGGCTAAGTTCTTCCCCAATTCATGAATTTTCTTTTTACTCTGTTGGTGATTTCCTCTGACATGCAGAAAATTTGCACCAGATTCCAGTTGTAAATTATTTTAAGTATTTCCCATGCAGTTTTATTTTTGTTCATGAGCTCTCTGTCTGCTGCTATGTCTTCAAGAAATCTACCTATGTTCTCCTCCAATAGATTTATTGTTTCTGTTTTAATGTTTAGATCTTTCATCCATTTTTAATTTAGTTTAGTGAATGGTGATAGAGAAGGATCTAGTTTAGTTTTCAGCATGTGGAAAGCCAGATTTTCCAGCACCATTTGTTAAAGAGGCTATTTTTCTCCCAGTGAAGATGTTTGGCCTCTTTGTCAATGATAAGGTGACTGAGCATGTTTGTAGTTGTGTCTCCATCTTCTGATCTGTTCCATTAATGCTCAGTCTGTTTGGTTTTTTGTTTTTGTTTTGTTTTGTTTTGTTTTGTTTTTGCCAGTATCATGCTGATTTTATCACAGTAGTTTTATAGTATAATTGTAAGTCAGGCACTGTTGATTCCTCCTGCTTTTTCTTTGTTGGCAAGGACCGCCTTTGATATTCTAGGTGTTTTGCTGGTTCCAAATGAATTTTAGGAATATTTTCCCCAGATTTGTGAGGTATGCTAGTGGTATTTTGATTGGGATTGCATCAAATCTGCATAACAGCTTTGGGAGTGTGGAGTTTTTACAATTTCTTTTGTCATTATTTTCCAGTTTCATTGCTGGAAATGGTCAGACAATATGCATGGGATAATTTCAGTTATTTTGCATTTACTTAAGGATGTTCCATGGACTACTATTTTGCCTGTTTTAGAGAGTGTCCCAAGTGCAGCTAAAAAGAAGGTATATTCTAATATCATTGGGTGCAACACATTATAAAGGTCTAAGTCCATTTGCTCAAAGATCTGGCACATTTCCGCTACCTCTTTGCTAATTTTTTGTCTAGCTGATCTGGCTCTTTGAGACAGTGGTGTGTTAAGATACCCCATTAAGACTGTGCTATTAATTATTTCATTTTTCATATCTTTTAAATTTTATCTTATATAATTGGGTGCTTCCATTTTTGATGTGTACATATTTATGGTTGTTATCACTTTCTCTTGAAGTCTTCCCTTAACAAGTATGTAGTGGTCCTCTTTATTTTATTTGATCATTCTTGGTCTGAAGTTTACGTTGCCTGCATTCAGAATGGCTACCCCTGCTTTTTTCTGAGTTCCTGGCATATGGAGTATTGTTTTCTATCTTTTGACATTCAGTCTATGAATTTCCTTTTGATTTAAATGTGTTTCCTACACAGAATATGCTATTAGGTTTTGTTTCTTGATTAACTCCGCCAGTCTATTTCTTTTAATCAGTAAATTGAAGCCATTCACATTGATGGTTATAACTGGTATGTATTGGCTTATCTTTGTCATGATATTTTCCTGCTCTTGGTTCCCTACTCTTTCCCTGTGTTTACCTATGTTTCCTCTTTGGTGGTTTCTTTCTGTTGTTGCTCTTGGAATTGTGGTCACTTTTATCTCTTTCTGAAATATCTTGCAGTACTCTTTGTAGGGTTGGCTTGGTGGTCATGAATTTCTTTAGTTGATCTTAGTCATGGGATTATTTTACTTCTCTATTAATTTTGGAAGATAATTCTGCAGGCTACATCAATCTGGATTCAAAGTTTTCTATTAGGACTTGAAGTACCTCATGCTTTTCTTGACTTGATAATTTGAATTAAAATCTGCAGTGATTCTGATAGGCTTTCTTTTACAAGTTATCTATTTCTTTTCTCTAAAAGCTTTTCATATGTTGTTCTTGTGCAACACATGCGAGGGGCTGGTATGTGGGTGCAAGAGGAACACAGAAAATCTTTCTATTTTCCTATAACTTTTGAAATGAACTAAACTATAAAAAGTAAAGCTTAATAATGAAGTCAAAATCTTCAGACACTGATAAAAGCCAAACAAAAAATATTTTGACACATAAAATATTTTGACGCATAGTGTTTGTATTTATGTGTATGTTTAAATAGATACCAAGTTACAGCACTCTATAAGATGTTAAATTTGCCATCCTGGTGAAATATAACAAGTCAAATATATCACAAGTGAAATACCATTGCTTTTTTCCATTACAAAAGCAAGCAAACAGTAAAGAGGCTAAAGGAAAGATTTTTTTATCATCACAAATCAGACCCTGACCTCTATGGAAATAAGCCTCACTGCCAGAATCTGCATTGCAGACCACTGCTGAAACATTTGAGACTTTTTTTCTTTGTGTTAGGCTAGTGCAGTGATTACCATTTCCTCCAATTCTCCAGTCTGTTTTCTGAGAAGCAACAAATCTGTTGTAGTAAGTCTTACCATGAACACATATTAAATCTCCAAAACCAATCGCCAAAAATACAAAAGTCATCTTAGAACTCCAATTTAATTCCATTAGTTACTAGACTATGTCCATATATAAGTGGAAACAAATGTATATGGAGTCAGCCTACAGATTAGAAGAAAATATTTGCAAGCCACACATCTAGTAAAAAATTAAAATAAAAACTATAAAGGTAGCTCAAACCACTCAGTAGTAGAAAAACAAATTCCAATTTAAAAATCGCCGGAGACCTAAGCAGACATTTTTTTAAAGAGACATGAAAATGCCAACAAACACATGAGAAAATGCTTAATAGTGGTAATCATTAAGTTTTCCAAATCAAAGTCACAATGGTATATCATTTCACGTCTGTCAGAATAAATATTGCAGAAAGGAAAACTAATTAGCATTGTGTAGTAAGAATATGGAAAAATTAGTACCCTTATACACTGTTAATGGAAATATAAATTACCATAGCCATTATGAAAAAAATATGAAAGTTTCACAAAAACAAAAAAAGGTCTTCTATGATGCAGCAATCTCACTTCTGGGTGTACCCAACATATTTGAAGTCTATGTGCCCACCTGCATTATTCATAAGATCCATGATATGGAAGCAACCTGTCCACCTTGTTTAGGAAAGCAAAGTACTTCTTATCGCAAGTTTATTTTCTGGTTCAGTATGATGTCCTACATCATTTTTGTTTTAACAATTACCTACAGATTTTATGGAAGCAAAATAAATCAAGAACAATATATACTAAGGCACCTGGGACTTACAACAAAAGTGGAGGTGAGAGAAAAGATGGGATGAAGGAAAGTCTGTCCAGAGCAAACACAATGCATCACAGAAATCACAGAGCCAAGAATTTAAGCACGGGATTATCATATGCAAAGATACTCACTCAGCCAAATGGGTAATGCCACCTAGGTTTAAGAACTGCGCAAATTTCATAAAAGCGATTTTCCAAGTAATGAACATTGATTACATGCACCAATACATCTGAAAGAGCTAGGAAATACTGAGTTTAGTCGATGTATTTGTGCATTTTAAAAATTATCCTTTAATAAACATAATAATGAGCTTTACTATTCCACTGCAGCATTACTTACCATAGCAAAAGGCTGGAAGCAATCTGAATGCCTAACAGGAGAAGAGCAGCCTGATTAGTAACAAGCTGGCCAGCCACTGGACTTTTTAAGAGAAGGTAACTGTTTATGGGTGACCCAGAAAAATCTCTAAGATGTGACTGAGCATAAAATCAGATTGCAGAACATTCTGGATAAAAGTATTCTATAAAAACACAAATGGGTCCTGAATTGATGACATTTGCAACATTGCAAAGAGGGACCTGGAATCAGGATGTCTGAGGAGACAGAGGAGGAGTCGCACTAGCGCTTTCTGTAGTAGTTTCATGTTTTATAGAGAGAGAGCATGTGAATTTTATATTAAAAAGTTTTTGAAAAGCAGTGCATACTTTTAAAAGTCTTTATTTCTAGTCAAAATTTAATACATATGAACTCAGTGCATTCCTGTTCATGCTCGCCTAAGAACAAAGCCTCCTCCACAGTTTCTGGGAACACATATATACTCCTGGACTTGGGATAGAGCAACTGCCCAATTACCCACTATAATTTAAAATATCATAAGACAAAAATGCACCTAAGACACCTAACCTCCACAACACCCTAACTTAGTGACACGGTACATGTAGACCACTGGATCACATGGCAGCCTGGAAAGTGGTTGGCTGCAGTCCCCACTTCATGAGAAGGTGTGGCCACTGAGCACAAAGCAAAACTTCCTTTGAATTGCATTATTTTAAAAATTCAGGTGTCTGCAAATTTTCTCATGCAAAATGAAAAACATCCATATGCTTCCACTTACCTGTTAATAAGTTTCAGAACAGTGCGCCCCCAACATATGGTACCTAGGCGTAGTGAGTATTCTAAACTGAAGGAATTTGACAAATAGTAAAAATAGAAGGGACTTTCTGACCTTCTGTGAAATAGGCTGTAAAACCCAGAAAAGGCTCTCTGATCTGTCACAAGACTGATATGAGGGGGTCCCTCCTATACCAGGAAAAAAGGAGAGCAACTGTCTATGAAGACATAGGGATGGAAGGAAGAATTTGAAAAATCAGGACTGGCTGAATTGTCCTCCTGTGGTTACACTTAGAGCACATTTCCTGTCATATTCTCCAGAACTTTCCATTCTTCTTTAAAGTCAACATCAAAAACACTCAGTTTTAACCATTTCTTCATCTTCATTTTATCCTAAAGTTTCCTTTGTCACACATAAAACTTACAAATAAGTTTATGTGCTTTTTTTTTATCTTATTCTGTCTTTTGATGTAAGGGTCCTAGCTAAGAACTGAGAAACCTAGAAGTAAAAAACATATATTTTTTTCTCTTCTATTCAGTACTGTGTATGAACTGCAGCCTTAGTAATGCTGCAGAACAGAACTAGAATGAAGACATGAAGTAGAGGCTAAGCTTGAAACAGAATTGCAGCTGTGATTCCTAGCCCTTCAGGGTCCTTTTGGCCAACTTCAAAGTAATCCTAACTAAAAATTTATAAGAATGTTAATTTAATAATTAAAAAGATAAATGCAAATGGTAAATACTGGTACCATTGAGTAATATGGGCACCCTGTCACTCCATGAGGGGACAACTCTCCTCCAGCCCATTGACATTAGACTTGACCATGAGCTTTTCTTTGTCCAAAGGAGTGTGAGTCTAATGTGATTATACATTACAATTAAGGAAAAACTGCAAAGGTGACCCACTGGAATCAAGTGTTTCTCCTTCTTGAAGTCTTTGCCA
>PVKN010038943.1:0-10963 GCA_004027915.1 Capromys pilorides | reverse complement strand
TGTCCATTGCAGGCAGCATGGAGCCAGTCACAGGAATCCATGCAGGCAGACAGCAACCCACCCACCCTGCTCGCCCCTTCTCACCCAGCAAAGTCTTCTCCTGCAGGCACAAGCAAACAAAGAGCAGGGGCACCTCCTATGCAGAAAAGAATTCTTCCTTATCTTTTCCAAGAACATCAGTCTACAATCATAATCCCCAGAGGGTGTAATTTGGGTTAGATTCATCTTTTAAGATAGTAATTTATATTTGCTGTTACTGTTGTAGGTAGCTGAATTAGATAGAAATATTATAGGCAGTCAGACAGGGCCAGGCCCTCAAGGATGACATGGAGACAAGGTAACTTTATAACTAGAGACAGACACTCCTCTGCCACGGGCCAGGTCTCAAGACAAGAGTACACAAATACAGCTACATACTTCCCTAGGGATGGGCATCAGGGATTGATACTCTAAGTAGGTATCAATCCCCTTGAAAGACCCTGGAAAGAGTCTCAAGCCCAAGCTCAATAGGTGTTCTTGCCCACTTGCTACGTGACTTGCCTCCATTGGATCCCAATTTTAATCAATGTTACACGAGCAATGGTGCTTGTAATCTCACTGGTTGACCATAATCCTTGTCCCACCTCATACCCACCTAAGCGAGTTCCCATGCCTCACCTCTATAAAAGTCCCTGGAAGAGACAGTTTCTGGGGGACATGCACTTGGGGATCCCCCTCCTGTCTCTTTCTTGGACAGCTTTCTTTCTCTCAATAAATATGTTCTGCTCATTACCTCCGTTTGTTCCTAAAATTCATTCTTCGGTTTTAGAGAACACAAACTCATCCCAGGTACTTTTCAGGTTGTTGGGGAAACTGGTTTTCCCTATATCATTTGGAGGTTCCCCAGATCAGTTGTTTTCTTCCTGCATCATTACGATTGTCAAAAAATTATGGAACTTGTATTCCTCCCCCTAGACCTCCTGGAAAGACTGCCAAGCTTCTGAGATCTGAGATCACCCCAGAGGGGAGTGTTATTTGCCACAGGGGCCATGGTGAGGACCTCACCCTAATGTAGATTCTGAAAGTAAAGGCAATTGGAAAATGAATCTGGAGAAAAGAGGGTTATTAATCCGGAAGGAAAAGGAGGATTGGACGATTTTTTTCAGGGCAAAGCAGGCAGTGGTTTTATTGTTGTTAATGGTGATGTTGATGATGCTCTTCAAACTGTGGTGAACTGGGTGCCCATTTGCAGAGAGAAATCTACTTGGGAATGTGGCTGTGTGCTTAGAAGGGCTGAAACAAGGGAGCCAAGCTGGGGAACCTGGCAGCCTCCCCATGCACCTGCGCGCAAACAGAAGCCATGGGAAGCCATTCAGTCCAAGCACCAGAAGATTCAATCCCCAACCAGTCTTCCTAAGTAGGATGAAACAAGCTCCCTAGGATCTTGATGATCCCAGTGAGGGGACAGCATGTTCTCTGGATATGTTCAGAATGAATTCCTCAACACCTTCTGAAGCTAAGCCACCGTGATTCGACTTGGGAAAGAGTGAGTGAAAAGGAGCAAGCCTTTACATACCACATCTTTCATACAACCCATACATCTAGAAACCACTTGGGAAGTTAGTTAGCAGTTACACTATGCTCATGCTCTGGAACACTGCAGGCATACTGAAGCTATTTTTAAGGGCTTTTTGGTATAATTTAAGGCCATGGAGGCAATACACCCAAATATTGATAGTGGCTTTCTTTTGATGCTTGTGTTATGAACAGCACACTTTCTTCATTTCTCCAAAATGAGAATATGTTGCATTAGCACATCAAAGAATTTACCGAATATTTACTAACTTTTAAAAGAACAGGTCAGAGAAGGGCATGACTGTCACATTTAGGACCCAGGGGCTTCCTGTCTGTGGGAGAGCTGCAGGTATTCATGCCTATTCCTATTGACGGTACATTCAGTAGGACTGCATCAGGGTAATAGGCTGGTCCTTAGAGACAGTCCGGGAACTGGTATCAGTGCGTGGGGAAACACAAACTGGGAAACACACTCTCCTTTTTCACACCATGCACAATGTGGCAAGAACCTAGGATTGCAACAACTTCTAGTTCTCAAAAGCTTCAGTTGGGGAAGAAGTGTTCAAACCTTTATATCAATTTTGGACATGCGGATACTACTTCACATGATAAAAAGACACAGTTCCACGTCCTGCGGGCCTAATGTCATTACAGTAACTTAATGTTAAGGCTTTTAAAATTTGACTCCAGGTGAACTTGCAATGTTAGCGCTTATGTGAAACTTCTTGAACATTTTCTGCTTTTTAGTTGTGTCACCATGTAGAGGGAACATGATTCTCCTTGAAGGGGTTTGCTTCTGCCTACAGTAGGTGCCTAAGTCCATGGCCCTGGAGATAGGACATGGCACTTTACCAAGCCAAAAGGCTGGCTAGACTTTCCAGCCTGCAGGATTAGATGCCAATCTGCCATCTCTCAACCTGGCAGCTCACCTGAGACATGATGTACATTTTCTTTTGAAATTATTCCCCAAATTGGCTGCTGTCTGTTGCCTCCTCAAAGCCAGCCTTAGACACAGGCTATTTAGAGAAGACAGGGACCTCTCTCTCCCTTCCTCCTCTCTATTTAGCATCCTTCTCTCAAGTTCGAAAGATGCATCACCAGCAGTTTCTACATCTGGATCTCACGAACTCCTTCACTCAACACCCCAGCCCTCTCAGACACTCATTCATGCAATTATTATTCAGTATTACGTTATTTTCTTTTATTTTGGTGATACAAAATAAAAAAGCTAGATGAAAAAGACTGTTGTATAGTTGGGGACCCTGCCTATGATGTGAATCTGGGTTTCACTCATGCAACTATGAGCAAGCAGTGCTTCTTTTAGAATTTAAAGTGAAGAAAATATTTAGCCTTCTGGAGTTATTATTACCTTGTCATATAATGAAAATTATGTAAAATATGGCATCCATAAAAAATCCTGAGGCTAAGTTTAATGTTGAAGGTAATCACAGTACTGATTATTTCTAAACTTGCTCCTTTATATTAAAAAAATGTATTTCTACAGGGCCTAACTATGCAGCTCAGTCTCATAGTGATCTTCCTGTTTTCAGCGTCCCCAGCACTGGGATTACAGGCATGTGCCATCATGTCCTGTGTTGGTGGCCAGCTCAGCCCACCTGGGCGTGGGGCCAGTATGGCATGTGGTACCAAGGATTGGACCCCAGTCCCTGCACTTGCCTAAGCAGGCACTTAGTCCACTGAGCTATCTTGCTGGCATGCTTCTTTTTATGAGGTCTTGCCTTTGATTTTTAGAGCATCTGCCTTAGAGTATATATCTCTTTACAGAATCAAGCAATCAATTTCTTTCTTTCTTTCTTTCTGAAACCAGCAAGGTGTACATGAGAAGTAAATAAAGCATTCAACAGGCTTTGGTTCTCAAGTCCTGCTGGCGGTAGTCTGCGCAAGGCAGCAGATGCCTTTGGAATTCAAACCCAGGGATTCTCTTTTAAAGGATAAAAGGTGTCTGTGTGAGGATTGCTGTTATTACAGCGATGAAAGGAAAGGGACCTCCTTGCAGACTTTGAAATTTTCAGTGAAATACAGCCAGCAGAACATGGAGTGCTAAGTACATACCTTAGCAGACTTCCTAACAAAAGCTATTATTAAATCTGTCCCTATAGCCTCAGTTTCAATGCTTCTGAGGGATATGGGCCCCAGGGCCCGGAGTGCAACCTGAAAGCACAATGGTACTTTTATAAAACAGTGAGGCTCACCTGCCCCAACACCAAAGGCCTCAACCTCAGGGAGAGCATGGCAGAGATTGGGGAGATTTTCCAATGTTCATGTTTGTAAGCACGCTGAAAAGTTATTGGAATTCTAGTGAGTTAATTTTAATCTACCACTTCTAGTGCAACCAATGGTAAGAATAAGGACGCTAAGGCATATTTGTAGTTATGGGGAGCTGAAGGATCTTCAGTCCAACCACAATGATGGCTACCCAGAACAAAGGCCTTGACTCAAGGCCAAACCTGAATTGTATTAATTTGTAATGAAGGGAGTGGCTTGAGCATAAGTGACTGTGAGAACGATGGGAAGTACACAAGTGCCCTGAGCTGGGCGAGGTTCTAGGCCTGAAATCACTGCTGCAATACGCAGAGATGAATGTGCAGAAAGAGTCCTCTGCATAACACACCTGAGGTAGTATCTGCTGTTCTAGGGTCTGGGCTTCACCTCTGACACGTACTCTTCTGAGCTCTGGGAAGTCATAGCCTCTATCTGGAGGCTCAATCCCAGGAGAGCACAGGTTTCCATCACACGAGGGAACAATGGAAGGGGGCTTCCAGGGAAACCCTGCTCTGTTGTTTTTGCTTCAAAGGCTAGCACCAGCACCTCCACTGGACAGACATACATTGCTTAAAGCCAACCAAAAGGATAAGGAAATGTCCTAGATGGCTCTGCACACATCACTTCATGGAATTAGGGCCATGTTAATCCAAAACGGAGACAACTGCTCCTCCTTCAAAGAGAGTCACCCAGGTGACCCTCCACACTCACTGCTCCAGAGCGGGGAAAGCCAAAGGGAACTGGACCAGAGGAGCTGCTATTGGCTGTCCGGGGCCACCAAATCTTCTGCACTTGTGCCCAGACCCCTTCCATACATCTTGGAGAAAGTTTGCTATTATTTTCTCACTCACACTATAAACACACATATACACCACCACCACTACCATCACTTGAGCAATTTCATAGCAATCTTTTGCAAATGAAAAAAATACTTAACGAAAGTTCTGACTAGCTTTCCTGATCAAAAACTCCTTTCTTCCTCTAATCCTGCTATGTTAAGAAACACCTGGATTTAGAGCAATAGCAAACAAAATTAAGGATGACAGTGCTTGCTGCTCTTATCATCTTATTTTATAGAACACAGATTCAAATAATGACTTATAGTGGTGGTGCAACTCCATGTGAAACATTTAGAGCCTCAATTTTCACTGTAATTAAATAACCAGAGGGCTTACCAGAGGGTAAAGCACTTGCCTAGCATGTGTAAAGTCCTGGGTTCCATCCCCAGAACTTATAAAAAAAAGTATATATCAATAAATAAAATTTAGGGGCTGGGGTTTTGGCTTAGAGATACAATGCTTGTCTAGCAAGCTGGAAGCTCTCGGTTCAATCCTCGGCAACAAAACCAAAAAATAAACTTCCCCTCATAAATAAAATTTAAAAATTGGAATACTTTCTAGATATAGTTGCAAGGACAGCAACCTGTGAACTCTGAGTGGCACAGCACAGTTAGCTCCCCCAACATATTACCCTCTCTTTAGGGTAGCTAATCTAGGCAGCTTAGCTTCAGTCAGATAAGGGAGGTCTGATACATCCCAGAGGGAAATCATTGAATGGCTACGTAAGGTGGCAAGGAAGGGCCGACAGGGCGTTCTTGCTCCTTTCTGCATTTCATTTAATGTATAATTATATGTGCAAGGAAATGTAAAGATGCCTCTATTTTGCATGGATGGTAGCAATGTGAAAACAATTAAGAACTCATGAAAACTTATAGGCAAACACTTGTCAGAATCGAGATCCTGTAGGCTATGACACAATGATTCCTTTTAGTATATCTAGCCCACATTTAACTTTTATGTCTATCTGTTTGAACAGGAACTTTCTAATTTGAGCTTGTTATCCTAAAAAAGGAAAAAAAAAAAAATCAAAGAGACCGATTATTTAAAAAGGGAAGGTGAAGAGGTCAGCACTGTCACTGGAGAGTGACAGGAAGGGAAGGAGGTCACCTCTCTCCAAAGGCCAGACAACGAGGCACTTCTAAGGACAATGCTTTTCAGGCCTCACAATGAAGGAGATGAATGAGAAATGGTCCATGTTTGGGGGACAAAAGGGATGGGGCAGCTGTGTGCCACAGCATCAACTGGCAAGAGAATCCAACGTCAAGCCAAGTGGTTGGGAATCTCCCATTTCTTTCAGCTTAACATCCTAAGCTAATCCATATAAAAGAGCACTGAGGTTTATGGGAAAATCAATAATGAGCTGACGATTTACTGGGGTCATACTGCCAGGAGTCTCATCCTGGCTCCACCAATAAGTACCTACGTGGTCTTAGGCAAGTTACTTAACTTTTTGTGCCAGGTTTCCTCATCTCTCCTTGGGGATCACTGCAGGCCTAACGCCCACTGCTCTAAGTTATTACCCAGCACAGTAGGTGACACATAGCAAGCTCTAGACACGTGTTTGCTCCCATCATCCTCATTATTCTAGTGTCTACCAGTAAAACGACCTGGACCCAGATTAGAGGGGTTGAATCTGAGCACAGACTGGGCTTCCTCGGCTAAGCCTGTGAGAAGGATGCAGCATTTTGCATTAGTGGCCAGGACTGGGCCACTTATCTCAGTGGACCATTTTTTAGGTGGCTGTGCCAAGATGCCTGACTTGCTGTTGCATTACTGCTGATTCCAAATCCATGTGTGGGAAGGTATTAAATATTTCAAAGCGAGCATGCAATTAATGTTCACTTGACTGTCAACTCTCATTGCTTAAAAAGGCACACATTTCACAAGGCTGCAGGCACTGGCATTGAAAGGGGCTTGGGGTAAACAGGAAAGAACAAGCAATCTGGTTTTGTCACCACCATGGATTAGAATGCCACACACTGATGAGTAAAAAGGTGCCACTCGATGCAGAAAAAGAAAAAGAGAGTACTAACTCGCTGCACGGATTCGATTTTCATCAAGTACCTTTGAATATCAAGTTCTGCCTGGAGAGAGCGCAGCATGCACTGCAAAGCCTGTGGACGAGGAAAGAAAAAGAAAAGAAAAGAGAATGACATATGGAGAAATAAAGAACAGGTTGATCAGTGGACTATCTATTCAAGATAAAAACACATTGCAGTTACCCCTCCTCCCAAAAGAAAGAAAGAAAGAAAAAAGAAATGGCAGTTCCTTCCTTACGTTTTGCAAAGAAAGGCTGAACGCAAGTCCTAACTAGCAGCAAATTCTCTCCAAAGTACCTTGCTTCAAGGCATCTGACTTCACCTCTTACTATTTGAGTGTCACAAGGACCTTGGTCCCTGAGGCTGTCCCAGAGCCTGCCCATCCCACACGAATACCTTCCTTAGTAGGAAAGCAGTTAGGTGGTAATGCCCAAGGCTTCAAGGCGCCAGGCTTCACCTCAGTTGGCATCCGTCACTGGGATGCCAGCCCTGTGCTGCCCTACAAAGGCAGGCCTGTGAGTGTGCCACACCCCAGAGGGATCTGCAGAGGGACAGCAAGCCTTATACTAGTATCTGGACCTAGGGGCCCCTTGGGTTTGCACTAGGACTTAACATTTTACTTCTCTTTGATTTGACTCACTAATTTTTATTTTTATTTTTTACATATTTATTTTTTTGGGGTACCCGGAATCAAACTCATGACCTCCAGCAGATGCGATGCTGCTGAGCAATATTACAAGCCCTTGATTCACTAATTTTTAGACAACTTAATGTTTTTAAAGGTTAGATAAGTAATTTTGTGCTTTAAAAAAAGTGAAAATTTCCTGCCCCACTTCTGCCAATGCAGCATCCTCACTCAGTGTACTTTTGTCTATGCATTCAGATCTTCCCTTGTGTACCACCAACATAAAGGAGCCTCTGAATACCACTGAAATTGAGCTGCACAGTGTCCAGGGTCCACACCCATACTTTATACAAAATTTCACAAAGTTAAACCTAAAGGTTTACTTCTGGCTTAGTCTGTAAGTTAGAGATTTCCCAAGTCAAGTTCTGACTACATATTTTTTAATTTACCAGTTGAAAATTTTCATTGTTAGTTCTCACTTTGTTCAAGGCTTGAGGAACATAAAATGCTATTTTTTATTAAATTTCTGAAGACTACAGTCTGTCCTGACTTTTGAAGTCACAGGATGACTACTTAGTTTCTGCTAACTCAACTTAAGTCACATGCCAGATAAGGGTGACAACAGACAGTAATAGGTCGTTGGAAGGACTAAGTGAGATTGAAGCATTAAAACACTAGGCACTATTCCTGACGGAGACTACACATGCAAATGACAGGAATTTGAAGCCGATTCTCCTTAACTGCATCATTAAA
Organism: Capromys pilorides; assembly: GCA_004027915.1. Lineage (NCBI taxonomy): Eukaryota > Metazoa > Chordata > Mammalia > Rodentia > Capromyidae > Capromys > Capromys pilorides. The sequence goes on along the minus strand of PVKN010038943.1, from coordinate 2,870 downwards.
AATGCTGTTATTTAAAAAATGGACAATAAACATCAAAAGCCTCAAGCTTTTAAGGCCTTCCTAATTCAGTCCTTCTATCTGGACCAACTAACCGTAAGGAGATACAGGATGGCAATCCACCCTGAAGGCAGAAGGCGTGGTGTTGTACTTGCAAACAGGGTGTGTACTCATAATGAAACTAACTAAGCAAGGGGCCACTAGCAATGCTATCACACAGAATGAAGCTTGCACTTGTAATGAAGTGGATAAATTAATGATTTTTTAAAGGGAAAGGGAAATGTACTGTTTTGACCTGTGAATCTAAAGACCTAGAAGAATACATCAAATGACAGAGGTATTCTATGTGTGTTACTAGATTGTAAATGATTCTTTTTATTCTTTCCAGACTGCAGGTATCACTCTTGCAACAAAAAAATAACAAGGAAATATTGCTAAAAGTCATGTAGGACTTGTCACCAAATTATTTGTGCTTGCTTTTCTGACTTGTTTTTACCTCCAAACACTCAACATTGAATAAGATAAAAATAGCCACAGATAAATTTAAGATGAAAAAGAAAACAAGATTTTACTCACTTGGGAGTTCTACAAATGGGAAGAACTATAAGATCGCAGCTAAACACTTGCCACGACTGGTTTGCTTTCTCACGCTGTGGTGTGTCCCTTGCGCCACAAGGGGGTGCCATGAACCTGGCCAGTGCAACACAGTCCCCAGCGTGCTGGAAAGCGGCAGCTGGAATCCAGACTGCAGGGAACAAGACACCCTCCTCCGCACAGGCTGTCTCTAGCCACTCTGTGAAGACATTACAGTCGGCTGACCACTGGTACATTTATCCCCAGTGACAGAAGGGGAAGCTGAGTTTTGCAAGTCAGACAGATTTATTAGTTTCCATTAAATTAGCTTCAATTTAGCCCCTTGACATAAAACTAACATATGCAACACAAGCAAACATAGGGAAACAGTTTTAAAGCAATTCTAACCTAAAAACACAGTCTATCATTAACTTGGGGAATGAACGCAATTTCAGATCTTTTGGATTTATGAGGAACTGTCCTTTCCTTTTCTTTTTTTAAAAATGCATTTAGAACAGGGTCTACAGCGTCTCACTACGTAGACTGGACTCGTAGTGATTCTCCTGTTCTCAGCCTCCCAAGCGCTGGGATTACAGGTGTACGCCACCACGCCAAGTCTCAATGGCCATCTCAGTGCGCCCCATGGGCAGGGCCCAGCACAGCACACTGTGGATTGAACCCCGGCTGCTGTGCTCTGCCTAAAGAGGCACTTTAGTCAGCTGAACTATCTGGCTAGCCCCCAGACCTTCTGGATGTAAAAAATAAAAGTTATACAATTGAGAAACCCAATTATAACATAAATCCTTTTTAAATGTTTAAAATGGGATAAAATTGCACAGCCTTATGAGACTGAGTCAGGCTAACATTTATGGTACAGTGATAACCATAAAAGATACGGGCAAGCAAATACAAAAGGCAATAATTTCTAAGAAAAAAATTGAAAAAGTAAAAAGCTTAGGACACATGTCTTATGAATTTGTAACTCTAAGAATTTCTAATTTCCTAAAAAGTCCTGTGCATCCTAACTAATCCCACATTGAACACAGAGAGTAGTTGAGAACATACCGTTTGAAGAGACAGAACTGGGCTACTTGTTGGGCATATCACCTCTGGTATGCCTCACCAGCAGTGTCACCCATAAGATAAGAAGAAGAATAATGCTGAAAATCTTAAAACCAGTGCCTAGTATACAAGTACTAGGTCTCATAAGAGCCTGGGAAGTATGTCACCCCAGCTTTTGTGACAGTACAAGAGGAGCAAGGAATCTCTCAACCCCTCTGTGTTCTTGTTCTTTGGCATCAAAGAGTCTGATTCATTTTTTAAAAATAAAAACGATCACATATGTCTTTGCATGTGATACAGTATAGTCTGACTTTTAAAGTAGTGGGCTTGAAAAGTTATGCTCATAGGCAGCTCTGCTAGATAGAAGTTAATACACAGTCAGAAAGGGACTGGATCCTTAAGGAAGTCAGCAAGAAAAATAGACAACAGTATTACAGCTGATCCGCATCTGAAGACGGCCAGACCTCAGGATGGAGAAGCAATGGCCAGGCCTGCAGGCTTCCCTAAGGGATAAACAGCCACTTGAAATTACACTGCAATTAGCACCTCCTGGGCCTCAAAGCCAGATAGACATTGGTCACCAAGTGGGTGACCAGAGCATCTGGGCCCGAAATTCCTTCCCCTAAAGCACCTTTTCTCTTTCCATACATCCTTGCTACATGACTCACTTCCCTAGGATCCCTATGACTTGCATTTATAATCCTATGTGTTGATTGTGATTTGATCCACGTTGTTGTACCATGCTACAACTGCTGTACAAACCGCCTCTGACAAAGGACTTGGTGGCCACTCACTGGAGACAAACCTTCTGGAAACTCAGGAGCTACTCTTCTTGACCTTTTGCCAATGTACTCTCCTAACTTCTTCGGTTTGTGACTTCGTTCTTTAATGCTGTGAGACCACAAAGTTGGTAATTTGACATTTAGCAGGTCAGGAGTTATATCTATCCCTATCACCACTATCCCTTCTGGGACTTTGCTATTGCCTGTAAAGCTCAGATTGCCAAGTAAATATGTCATTGGGGGTGTGTGTGTGTGTGTGAGCTCTCATGTTACACATAGTTTTGTGCACAGCCACTGCTCTGATGGACAGACTGCCACACCACTGTTCAATGCTATAACACTCCATATGGTCACTCATGTCCAACTCCGTATCTCAGTAATCACCGTACCTGCCTCATACAGCATGAAAATAAAATAGATACATAAGAAATTTGAAATGGTTTATATACTCCAGTA
>PVKN010038942.1:0-10978 GCA_004027915.1 Capromys pilorides | reverse complement strand
CCTACGCAGACGCTTTAGACCACTGAACCATCTCGCCGGCCCCTATATTAATTCTTATACCTTTCACATTGTCATAACGTATCTTGTGAGTATAGAAGTTTAGAACACTTGAAGCTGTTTATGGGAACTTTCTTCTGGTACACACTAATGAATATGACTGCTACAGAATCATTCAGTATACAATTATAGGATAATTGGATGGTATTAGCAAAACTTTTAGAAGCAGTTTGTATAGATAGTGATGGTTTTTGTTGGTTTTTTGAGGCAGTCTCATTGTGTAGTTCAGGCTTTCCTGGAACTTGTGCCCTAGCTGCCTGGGCACCAGGATTACAAGCCTCTGGCACCATACCCAGCCAGTGAAGAGTCTTACTGAATCATGTTCCGATCAATCTAGAACATCAAAGTATTCCACTCTAACTGGTATACACATGAGAGCTCTTCCCAGTACAGAGTAGTAGCAAAAGGAGTCTTTTTTTTTTTTTTTTTTAATGGAAACTATTTATTTACTTATTGGTATTATGGCCAGCTCAGCCTGCCCTGGGGGTGGGACTGGCACAGAATGTGGTGCCAGGGATTGAACTGCCGTCCCTGTGGTTGCCAAACTTTCCTCAGCAGGTGCTTTAGACCACTGACCCAACTTGCCTGCCCTAAGGAGTCTTTATAATATCCTTTCTCAGTGGACTTTGGGATTCGTTTTGAGTATCTGATATTTTACTTTTCGGTATTGGGGATTGACCCTAGGACCTTGCACATACTGAGGACGTGCTGTGCCTCTGAGCCTCGTCCCCAGCCAGGCTCGTCAGTTTCTTTTTAACATGAGCACTAGTTAGGAAATGCCTCACTTTTAGAGGTAAATATCTAGAGATTTGTACATTAACGTGACCTATGATCAGAGCACTGAGCTGATGTCATTTCTTAAGAATTTTCTGACATTTAAGCTTTAAAATTTTAGGTTCTTCAGGTGCTAAGCTATCCTTAAGATTCCCAGGATCTTTATTTCATTTGTAGAAAAAAAAGATTATTGAGACCAGGGGCAGGCAAGATAGCTCAGGAGCCTAAAGTGCCTGCTTAGGCAAGCTTAGGCAACCACAGGGACTGCTGTTTGGCGCCACATGCTGTATCAGTCCCACCCCCAGGGCAGGCTAAGCTGATGACCATAACATATATAAATAAAGTTAAGGGGGTGGGGGGAGATAGCTCCATGACACACAAGTGCCTGCCTGGCAAGTGCAAGGTCATGAGTTCGAACCCTGGTGTGTGTGTGCATGTCTCTCTCTCTCTCTCTCTCTTTCTCTCTCTCTCTCTCTCTCACACACACACACACACACACACGATTATTGAGACCATTTTCTTTAACTTCCACATTTCATTCTCACTTGATTTCTCAGTAGAACATCAATAGCAATATATTTGAGTGCTTTTCTTAACAAAATGATGTTTATTTGAAATTGCATGGTGAAAGTTATGAAATACTAGTGTCCTGGCTCTTCTAGGGTGCACATTCGCAAGGAGAGGTGGTATCATGCCTGGAGAAAGGCCTGGTGAAGGAGGCAGAGGAGAAGGAACCCAAGGTCCTGGTCTCGGAACTCTGTAAGAAAGCCATTCTGCGGGTGGCTGAGCTGTCCTCAGATGACTTTCATCTAGACCGGCATTTATACTTTGCCTGCCGAGATGATCGCGAGCGGTTTTGTGAAAATGTGAGTCAGCTCAGAAGCTGTTCTTCTTTTCTTTCTTTTCCTTTTAAGCATCTTTAATACTCTATTCCAAAATAACATACACCATCACAAACCCTTGCTGTGGAAAAGCTACTGAAATGGAAGGTGGAATTGGTCCCAAGATGACAGAAAATAGTATCAGATGCTCAGCCTCAGAGATTTAGCATAGAGCTAACAGTTGGCTTCTCCAGTCTCCACACATTTTTTTTCCTACTGTATCTCACTTCTCAATTTTAGTTCTTAGAAGTCTATTTTATCTTTAGGAATCTTATTTTACCAGGGAATCCTGTTCTGATTTATTTTGTGGCTAAAGCATGCATATGATTTTGGCTCAAATGAAGAAAACAGCAGGTTTTAACTTTTAAAACTAAACTCTGGATTACTAACCTAATGACCCCTGACTCCAGCGTAAAGTTGTAAGAAAGGAGACTGACACTTCTCTTGCTTTTCTACCAGTGTACTTAGTAGAAAATTCCACATAAGATTATGGATTTTATACAGCAAAGAGTAGTAATAATGGGCTGGGGATGTAGCTCAGCCGCACAGTGCCTGTCTGGCAAGTGCAAGGTCCTGAATTCAGTTCCTAGTACAAAAAAACAAAGAGTAACAATAATATGTATGTTTAATCTTACAGACGCAAGCTGGTGAAGGCAGAGTGTATAAATGCCTCTTTAACCATAAATTTGAAGAATCCATGAGTGAAAAGGTATTTGTTTTCTTTTCTTTATTTATTTGTTTGCTTGTTTGTTTCTTTCTTTATTTTATGGCTGGCTCAGCCTGCCCTGGTGGTGGGGCTCGCGCAGCATGTGGTGCCGGGAATCGAGCCGCAGTCCCTGCAGTTGCCTGAGCTTTCCTAAGCAGGCGCTTTAGACCACTGAACCATCTTGCCGGCCCCAAAAGGTATTTCTTCGAATCAAATTAATATTTTATTAATTTCCAAAAAGCTTTCACTAATTTTTTTTACTGCTGTATCATGGTGTCTACAAGGACTTGATTCAGGGACTCTCCATAGATACCAAAATTCAAAAATGCTGAAGTCCCTTGTGTAAAGTGGCATAGTGTCTACATATAAGCTATGTAAATTGAATGTCACATTTGCTTTAAATCATCTCTAGATTACTTATGATACCTAGTACAATGAAATGTTGCTTAACTAGTACACTGTACTACTTAGAGGATGATGGCAAGGAAAAATAGTGCAGTTTTCTTTCCCGTAAATATTTTTAATCTGCAGATGCATAGGATGACTATCCCAAGATATAAATGGCTGAGGAAAAGCAATATTTTTTCAGAGATAAGGTAATTACTTGGGTTTAAGTAGAGAACCAAAACATATTTGTCTAATGAAAGTATAAAGTAAGCCAGGCGTTGTGGTGTGCACCTGTAACCCCGGCACTTGGGAGGCTCAGGCAGGAGGATCATTGTTAGTTTGAGACCAGCTTAGGCTACAGAATGAGCTCAGGGCCAACTTTGAGACAGAGAAGACTCTGTCTCAATAAAACAAACAAAGGGCCGGTGAGATGGTTCAGCGGTCTAAAGCACCTGCTTAGGAAAGCTTAGGCAACTGCAGGGACCACGGTTCTATCCCTGGCACCACATGCTGTGCCAGCCTCACCCTCAGGGCAGGCTGAGAGAGAGAGAGAGAAGAGAAAAGAAATAGGTGTAACTCCTGAGAGACAGGAGAGGTCCCACATGGGTTGCCTGTTTGTGCAGAATTTTAAATGAATGTACAGACAGGCACACGTAGCAGCTGCTGTTGTTGAGTGCGCTTGTCTCAGAGGCATACAGGTAACCACACGAGCCATGTATAGCTGTCTCGTTATCCTCTTTCCTCAGTGTCGAGAAGCACTGACAACTCGCCAAAAGCTGATTGCCCAGGATTATAAAGTCAGTTACTCATTGGCCAAATCCTGTAAGAGTGACCTGAAGAAATATCGGTGCAACGTGGAAAACCTTCCCCGGTCCCGAGAAGCCCGGCTCTCCTACCTCCTCATGTGCCTGGAGTCAGCAGTGCACAGAGGTGAGGCTTTGCGGATTTGTGCTCTGGCACTTTTTATACCTTCAAATGTCTTTTTTCCACCTATACTTACTCTTCTGAGTACTTTTATTTTTATTTTTTATTTTTAAATAAATCTTCTGGGGTACCGAGGATTGAACTCAGGACCTTGCACTTGCCAGGCAGGCACTATACCACTGAGCTATCTCCCTGAATTTTTAAAGTGCATATTATGCAGCATTGTTAAGAGGTCAGGTGCTGTGATTTAGTGCATCAGCTTGGGGTCAGAAAAACTTGATTTCAAATTTAGGGCTCTAGCTCTAAACTACCCTGCTGGCTGGCCATTTTTTACAGTTTTGCTTATTGGTTTTAGTCTCTCTTGTAGGTTTTCCTGGTTGGCATAGCTTAAAGGAGCTGAGACATAAAATGATTATTTCAAATATAGTCTTTTTCCATAGGCCGAAGGTACAAGTAGGCCAACAGAGATTGTTCTGTTTGGCTTACACTTTGACCTCTAGTGTTCTACTGATGACTTTGGGCCAGGTGAGGTGCTTGTAATCCCAGCACTCCGAAGGCTGAGGCAGAAAGGTCTCCGTGAGTTTGAGGTCAGCCTGGGCTAAATGCTGAATTCAAGCCTAGCCAGAACCACATAGTGAGATGTTCTCTCAAAACTTCTGGACAGGTTGGGGAAGTAGCTCAATGTTTGAGCGTGCGCTTAGTGTACATGAGACCTGGATTTAGTCCCCAGCACCCCCTGCCCCAAAAAGATTTCCAGTAGCAAAACATTTGCATTCTTAGTTTTATAAGAGTATAAAGTCTCTGTAATACAGCGCATTGGCAGGACAAACCTGAGTCTGCAGTTTGAGCCCACATTGTGCTGCAGAGGCTTTTGCCAAGTGCTAAGCTTTTCGCTTGCCATAGTCACATTCCAGACGGAAGTGGGTGCTGTCTGTCATCCTCGTGCTCTCCTCCTGACAGTGTGACTTCCCTACCTCAGGGCGACAAGTGAGCAGTGAGTGCCAAGGCGAGATGCTGGATTACCGCCGCATGCTGATGGAAGACTTTTCTTTGAGCCCTGAGATCATCCTGAGCTGTCGGGGCGAGATTGAACACCACTGTTCTGGACTGCACCGGAAAGGGCGCACCCTGCACTGTCTGATGAAAGTCGTTCGAGGGGAGAAGGGGAACCTTGGCATGAATTGCCAGCAGGCGGTGAGGAAAACTGTTCTGCTGCTACCTCGACTATCACTTTGTTGTTGTTGTTGTTGTTGTTATTGTTGTACAGGGTCTCCTATGCAGCTTGGACTGGTAGTGATCCTTCTGTTTTGAGTTTCCCCAGCACTGGGATTATAGGGATGTGCCACCACACCCAGACTCAGCACCTGGCTCAGCATGCCCAGGGGCAGGGCCAGTGCAGCATGCAGTCAGTACTGGGGATTGAACCCCGGTCCCTGCACTTGCCTAAGCAGGTGCTTAGTCTGCTGAGCTATCTTGCTGGTGCTATCACCTTTTTTTGAGATTGGGTCTCACTTTGTAGTTCAAGCTGGTCTTAAACTCAAAACTCATTGTGTAGCCCTGGCTAACCTTGAACTCTGTCCTCCTACCTCAGCTTCCCAGAGCACTAGGATTATAGACATGTGCTACCACATCTGACTTGACTGTCATTTTAACAGCTAAGCAGCTTCTTCCTGAAACTATTTCAGTTTCCTTTCTCTGAATCATTTCTGACATCATGGTGAAGATCAAGTACTAAAGACCAAATAGGATATTGTTTCTTTGAGCATATATAGGTAAAAGGTAGAATTTGCTACAGATAAAAAATCTGCATTCATAATTAGTTGTAAGAAAGAATAATTTGCCAGGCTTGATGGCGCATGCCTGTGATCCCTGTACTCAGGAGGCTGAGGTAGCAGGATCATTGTGAGTGTGAGCCCAGCCTGGGCTATCAAGTGAGCTCAAGACCAGCCTGAGCTGCTTAGTGAGACCCTGTCTCAAAAAAAGAAACAGAGAGAGAGAAGGAAGGATAACTTAACAAATTGGATTAATGCACCTTAAAATTAAGGCAAACCGGGTTCTGATAAATCAGGAACCGTCCTTCACCAAAAGCAACTGTCTGATTTAATTGGTTTCTTTGAATTCAGGGGAAGAGAGTTCACATGGATTGAAATTTTCTAGAAGTTCTTTTATTACTGATGTGCAGCATGAGCTCAAGGATCAGAGAAGCGCATTATTTTCTTTTTTCTTTTGGTTGATTTGTTTTCTGGGTTTTGCTTTTGAGACATGGTCTTGCTAAATACTATCTTCAAGGGTCTTGCTTTGGACACTGTGTAGCCCAGGCTGGCTGTGAACTCACGGTGATCCTGACAGGTGCAGACTGTAGTGTACATTGTATTACACACACAGGCATGCATGCACACACACTGTGGTGGGAAAAGTACCTTACGAATCCAGCCCAGCTGAAAAGGCTTCTGGGGTGCGCTGTGCTCTTGAATCTGTCTCAGTGTCACTCCTTGCTACTAGCCCTGGCTGGAAATGTGCTAGGAAACTTCCGTGCTGGCAAATGTGCCTGGGCGGTCCCGGACCAAGGCGGAGTCATCAGCTAGCACGTGCTATGCTTGCCTTTTTTTTTTTTTTTTTTTTTTTTTTTTTTTTTTTTTTTTTTTTTTTTTTTTTTTTTTTTTTTTTTTTTTTTTTTTTTTTTTTTAATTATTTATTTATTTGTTTGCTTGTTGTGTTTGTTTGGTTCTTTATTTATTTATTTTGTGGCTGGCTCAGCCTGCCCTGGTGGTGGGGCTGGCGCAGCATGTGGTGCTGGGGATCGAACCGCAGTCCCTGCAGTTGCCTCAGCTTTCCTAAGCAGGCGCTTTAGACCACTGAACCATCTCGCCGGCCCTGTGCTTGCCTTTGCCTCCTTGATTCAGCACGGGAGAATTGTGGAGGGAGGTCAGAAATAAACCTGTCTTTTCACTCAGCCTACACCTGTAGTAAGACATACAGAAAAAAGAAGATAGACTGGCTTAATGTTACATTTTAAGTCATCTAGTTCACTCCCAGGGCTTTTAAAAATTTAGCTTTTTGTAGAACGAATGACTTAACTTTTGAGATAAATAAGTATTGCCCACGTCACCCTGAGTGCCCAGAACTAGAGAATAGCCTGAGGTAGTGAACTAACTCTGGCTGTGCCCGTGCTGAGACTAGCCAGTGGGAAAGGAGCACCTCTTTATGGGCCCATGGTCTTAGCTTTCACATTGAAATAGAGGGCATTTCTCCAAAGGGAGAACAATCTCTTCGGTTGTTGTCTTCTGTATTATTAGTCCTTGATCAAATTGAATATGTTGATTATTTATTTTACTTTTTTTTTTTTTTTTTTTGTTTTGTTTTGTTTTGTTTTGTTTTGTTTTTTTGTGGGACCGGGGTTTGAACTCACAACCTTGGACTTGCCAAGCAGGCACTTGTGTCATGGAGCTATCTCCCTGGCCCCCTATTTATTTTATTTTATTTTAGTACCAGGGATCAAACTCTGAGGACCTTGCACTTGCCAGGTAGGCACTGTGCCACTGTACTATGTCCCCTGCTCTTAAATAATTTATTTTGAGTAGGTTTCTTATTTTTCAAGTTTTATTCTTTGATATAGCAGACTTCAGTACCTGTCTGTGATTTACCATGCATTTTCTTGTTTCTCTGCTTGAGTTGATTTATTGATCTGCATTTTTTTAAAATTTTATTTTATTTTTTTTTTTTGACATAAGATTTCACGATGCAACTCAGACTAGCCTTGAGCTCACTTTGTAGCCCAGGCTGGCCTTGAATTTACAGCAATCCTCTTGTTTCAGACTCCTGTGTGCTGAGGTTATAGGCATGTGCTGCCTTGCCTGGCTTGGTGATCTGCTTTGATTTAGTGATCTCAGCAAATAGTAAAATGGAAAACATAAGGATAATTTAATTATCTTTTGATTCTCCAGGCATGGTTGGGTTTTGAAAGAACAGAAGCAGTTAGCATATACTTTTCCACAAATTCCTTGCAATCATGAAATATTAATTCTCTTCAGTTACCCCCAAATGAGTTCAGCTCAATCATTCCACGGCCAGATCATTTCTCCAAAGCTTTCTTCTTGGCTTCCTCAGTGTATCAGGTGCTAAATAGATGCACAGTCTTGCAGCAGTTCGCTTTCCCTGTGTGCGTTTCCCACACTCTTATCACTGAATCCCAGAGCGGTAATGATCCCTTGAGCCCTTAGCCTGCTCAACTGTATTTTTACCTGTTAGTACTAGCTGCAGTACTAGAGGCACAGTGCATGTCTCAAAAACACTCAGCACAAGTTCTTATCACTGCCCTGCCAGCAGTGGAAACAAAACTAACAGACCTTGCAAAGACGCCCAAACTCTTTATTTTGCTTCTTCACTGTCCTCAGAAAAGATGTAGCTATTTTGGTCTTTTTTGACAAATGTCATAAGTAGCATGGAGTATCATTTTGCTTATATAATGGTGTTCCTACCAAATAACTGACAGAATTTTGTAGTTTCTTCAATTTGTCACAAAGAATTGTTGTAGAGAACTTCCATCCTGTAATATAGAAATCTTAATTATACCTCTTTTGACTATTGACTTCTTTTGGGCTAGACAATGGAATTGGGAGGCTGGGTGTGGTGGCACATGCTTATAATCACAGCACTTGAGAGGTTGAAGCAGGAAGATTGTTGCAAGTTCGAGGCCAGCCTGGGCTACAGAGTGAGTTAAAACCAACTTGTATGGTAAAACCCTGTCCCAAAAAGACAGACACAGACAGACAGACAGAGATGCACAAGGGGCTTTTCTTTCCATTCCTTTGATGTGCAGCCTGTGACAACTGTGTGAAAGGACTAGGGCCTTCCTATGAGCCCTGTCGGGATGGCAGATCAGACGAGTGCAGCTCACAAAAGGCTCCCAGAGAGGATGAGCCAGTGATACAAAAAGGACCACCGTTAGTTAGCTTGGAAAAAAGAACTCAAACCAGTAGGTATTAGAGTTTTCAATTTTTTTTCCCTAACATTTGAAATTCCTACCCAAGGGCTGGGGAGATAGCTGAGGGGCACAAGTGCCTGCCTGGCAAGTGCAAGGTCCTGAGTTCAGTCCCCTGTTACACACACACGGGCGCGCGCACACACACACACACACAGCCACAAAATTTCCACCCAAAGCACCATCTGCCTCTCATTGATAAGTATTATTACTTGTAATCTGTAGTTTACGAACTAAAACTTCAGAGGTTATACAACTTGTCTGCATTTTTAAAGTTAATACCAGGCAGAACTGGAACCATTAATAGAACCTGGACTTTCTGACCTTTAATTTAAAACTTTTCCTCTGTGCCTTACATCCCAAATCCCTTCTCAAAGACAAGAGACTCTGAGGTGCCTTTTCTTTTCCTTTTTTTTTTTTTCCTAAATGTATTTGGTTGTTGTTAAACAGTCTCATCCCAGCACCTGGATTACAAGTGTACGCTGCCACGCCTGGACTCAGTGTCGAGCTCAGCACGCCTGATGGTGGGACCAGTGTGGCGTGTGGTGCTGGGAATTGAACCTGGTCTCTATGCTGGCCTAAGCAGGCACTTAGACCACTGAGCTATCTTGCCTGCCCTTTTCTTTTCTTTTTGTTTCTTCTTTGTTTTGTTTTCTTGAATTAGGGTCTCATTATGTAACCCAGGCTAGCCTTGAATTTGTAACAATCTTCCTGCCTCAGCCTCTGAACTGCTGGAATTGCAGATGTATGCCTCTTCACCTTTCTTGTCTTTCTTTGTTTTGTTTCACTTTATTTCATGGCAAAGGTTGGACCAAGCAAAATTACATAATAAAGATTTTTATCCTCCTATGTGGTGGCATGCATCTATAATTCCAGCAGCCTGAGAGGCTGAGGCACAAAGATCTCCATGAATTTGATGACAGCCTGGGCTACATAGTAAGACCCTGTCTGCCTACTCCCACATCCCCTCCAAAAAAGATTATCCTTAGCTGAGTGGAATGATGCATGCCTATAATCCTAGCACTTAGGAGTTTGAACAAGTTTGAGCCACACCCGGGCAATTTTTATTTAGTCTTTATTAAAATTTATGTATTTGTTACAGGGTCTCCCTACACAGTTCAGACTTGTAACAAGACTCGTTTCAGCCTCCTCAGTGCTGAGATTATGGGCCTGTGCCACGATGCCCAGTTTCAGGTGCCAGTTCAGCACAGGGCTGGCATGGCATTCGGTACTGGGTTTTGAACTTGGGTCCTAACACTTGCCAGGCAGGTGCTTAGACCACTGAGCTATCTCCCTGACCCTATTTAGTGTTTTTAGACAAGAGTCTCACTTCGAAGCACAGACTGACCTTGAGCTCACTTTGTAGCCCTTGCTGGTCTTGAACTTGCAAGGATCCACCTGCCTCAGCCTCCTGAGTGTTGGAATTAAATGGGCGTACCACTATGCCTGACACACCTTGCAATGTAAGGAGCCCCTGTTTCAAAAGAATTAAAAAGGGTTGGAAGCAGATGAATGGTAGAATACCTCTGGGTTTGATCCCAGATACCATAAACAATAAATATATGTACCTTCAATTTTAGTTTCATAATATTAGATAAATATTTTTCTGTGTAATTACAATGCACAAGCTGTGATTTACCTCTTGAGTGTACAAAAATAGGAAATTATAAGTGCAGTGGATCCTAAAGTTACAGTCTACCTGACATTTGAACAACTTGGGTTATGACCTGCATTTTATTTATTTTTTAAAATTTATTTATTTATTTATTTATTTATTTATTTATTTAGTGTTATGGCTGGCTTAGCCTGCCCTGGGGCTGGCACAGCATGTGGTGCCGGGGATTGAACCACAGTCCTTCCAGTTCCTAAGTCTTCCTAAGCAGGAACCATCTTGCCGGCCCATGACCTACATTTTAATCAGGTTCATTTTATGAACTTAAGATGAAAGCATTGAGTTGTGATCCAAGTGCTGGTCTCAGATACAGACATAAGCTACAACGGGTTCTAGAAGGACGTTACAACATGCTTTCTCGTATGGGGCTAATTGAGAAATACTGGGCTAATGTTTCTCTAAGAACGCTGAGGTCTGCCTGTGTACATGAGAGAGAGACTTTGAAGGCTGTGTAGAGGAACCTGAGCAGGCAACTGACAACTTGAGTTACAGCCAGCCCTTGGGAACGAATTGAGTTTCTAAGTCTAGGGCCCACTGTATTTCTGTTTTCCAACTGTTTCTGCAAGTTCAGTGAAATTGTGTACATCTGCCTTTTT
>PVKN010038941.1:0-10977 GCA_004027915.1 Capromys pilorides | reverse complement strand
CCAGTACACTGCTGAATTACTCTTCCTACGCTTCGTTGAGGATTTTGGGTTCCCTTTCACGAGACTATTAATGGGCAGATCTACTTGTGCAATATCTTTGTCAGGATTTTGTCATCAGAGTAACAGTGGCCTCATAAAATGCACTTGAAACAGTTCTCTTTTCCTCTATTTTATGTAGAAGATTACATAAAATCGATGTCAACTTTTTAAAATATTTTAAACTAAAAAAGACTTAAAAAAATTTTTTTTAAACTGCTCTTCATCTGGAGAGCTCTTTTTCTAGAGTTTTAAAACTACAGCTTCTAACAGACAACTATTAACTTATCTGTGAGCTACAGGGCTGCCCGAACGAGCCATTTCGTACTTAGCTTTGGTAGCTTGTGCTGCCTGGCGAACAGGCCTGTGTAATGTAACTGTGGACTTCGTGCACGGAGTCGTCTGTAGCTTTTCCTTACTGTCCTCGTAAGGTCTGTGGGGTCTGTGTCAGGCCCCGATTTCATTCCTCACTGTAGTAGCTTATGTCCTCCCTGTTTTTGTCTTTGTCAGCCTAGTGAGCTGCTTTTCAATTTTATTAAGCCTTGCAAAGAACCATTTCTCCATATTTTTTGTTTTTAATTTTGCTGATTTCTGAACTCTACAATATTTTTCCTTCTGTTTGCTTACAATATTTAAAATTAGATTTTATATATTATAAAGCATTATATATCACATACTTTTATAGATTTACAGGTAATATTTTGTTAAGTGCCAGATGTTGAGTTTGACAAATTGAGGAAGGTTTTTAGTATTTTTTTTTTCTCACAGAGACGATGTTTTCTTTCATCACATGGTTAGAACATGGGTTGGTCGTAAAGGTCCGGGGAACGCTGCGGAGACCGGAGGCAGGGATTTATTCTGTAGACTGTTTTTTGCTGTGCACTGTCTCCTAGGACACGGCCCCTTGTGGTTTCAACAAGAAACCTAAGGTTTTATGAATCCCCTTTTCCTGGGCTCATCCTAAAATCAAACTTTTACTTCCAGCACTGCAAAACTACCATAAGCTCTGCTTTGCTTTTAAGACTTTTCTTTTCTTTTCTTTTCTTTTTAAATACAGGGTCTACAGGGTCTCACTAGGTAGATCGTAGATTGGACTCATAGTGATTCTCCTGCTTTCAGCCTCCCAAGAGCTGGGATTACAAGCTTTCGTCACCATCCCCAGTCTCAATCACCTTCTTAGCAGGCATCAGGGGCGGGGCCAGCATGGCTCGCTGAGGCTTGAACCTCGGTGGCTGAGCTTTAATCCACTGAGCTATTTGGCCAGCACTTAAGACTCTTGCTGGTGCATTCTGTTTGACATTTTTTTAAAAAACGTATTTGGTACAGGGTCTTTGTAGGCAACTTGGGCTCATGGTGATCCTCCTGTATTTAGTCTCCCCAGTGCTGGGATTACAGGCATGCGCCACCCTGCCCAGAGTCAGCCGGCTACAAGAGGATTCAACCCTTGTTTGACTTCTTATTCTAAGTCAGCAATAACCTTTCAGAGCTCGCAATGTGTACAGCATTCCCACCCCCACATGCAGGCCTCAGGTTCACTACCACTGCTCTAAGCAAGCAGTTTAAGTGCTGCGGGCTCTCTGGCTTGTCCCTTAATTGCCCTGTGAACTCTGGCTGCTCCGAAACCTAACCCCACAGAACTGCACAAACAACTCCTTCGCTCCTTATTGCTCCTTATCCACGCCTTTCTGTCGCCAACCAATCAGCAGCGCTCCAGGGAAAATGGTGAGGTTTGTAGGCAGCTCTCGAATTTCCCTACTTGCTGGTTTGGGTTGATTGGCTCCCTCCCCAGTACTTCCCATCAGCCGTTTCCGTGCATATATAATTATACATTTTCTATGTTTCCCGCTTGACCCTCGTGACTCCATTGTCCTGATACACGTCATCCCACTGAGTCAGAAGAGGAAGTCTCCATGAAGATTTTTGAAAATGAAGCAATCTGAGTTTTAAAAATTTTAGGTTTCCAAGGCTGGCGAGATAGCTTAGAGGACTAAGTGCCTGCTTAGGCAAGCTCTGGGACCAGGGTTCAATCCCATGTGCCTCGCTGGCCCCGCCCCCAGGACACGCTGAGCCCACCACTGACTGGGTATGGTGGCGCACACCTGTAATCCCAGCCCTGGGTAGGATGAAAATAAGAGGATCACTCCGAGTCTGAGCTACCTAGTGAGACCCTGTATCAAATACATAAAAATTAATTAATTAACTAATTTCAGGTTTCCAAAACGGACTTCTATTTATTTTGATTTGTTGGGTCTGGCATGAAACATCTTTTTTTTTTTTTTTTCTTTTCTTTTCTTTTTTTAAAGTATTAAGATCTTTTCTTCCTCTTAAAAAAATGCTAAACCAATTTGAATAAAATCATGTGCTTCTTGAAAGGCTTTTATTAGAAGAAGTGTTTAAAATACACAAGACTACAAAATATATGTACTAACGTAACAAACCCTAAATACCCATCACCTGGCCCTAGTGATCCTCAGCTCTGGCTAAGTTTGCTTTATCTCCATCCCTGCGTCCTATTCCCAGGTAGAATATAGCTTCACTTAAATTCGTTTCAGCAGTTCTTTCTATACAGTAAGGACTTGGAAAACTATGCCTTTACCACACCCCAAGTTGCTCCAAATTTCTTAGTCTTCTCAAATATCCAGTCAGGGATCAATGGGGCTATTAAAAGCACTTTAGGGGAAGCAGGGTGGGGAAAGGAGAGGGAGCCCAGCTCACCACTGGATGTGCAGGCTCCGGGAGTGGAAGCATTCAGCAACCTTGGGCTATTTTTACAATGCTTTCCCTCCCATTATCTAAATGGATGTGGCAAAGGCTGGAATAATTGAAGTAAACAATGACAAGCTGCATTCTTGAACTCTGGGACTAATGGGCTGGAATCCTATGGGAAAGGTGGAGAACTCTGAGCAGCAGCTTGTGGTAACGGGGGAGGATAGCAAACCTGACTGGGGCTCCTGTGGGCAAGGTCAAGAGGTCCAAGAGGTGAGGGCTCCGGGCTGTCCCAGGGAAGGACTGAGTAGAGCCAGCTGGGCTGGAGAGAAAGCTCAGCCTCTCAGCCATCTAAGTGCCTGCCTGACAAGCCCAAGGACTGGGGCTCCATCCCCAGTGACCATGCTGTGCTGGCCTGGAACCCCAGGCTCACCGTACGGGCCACCGAAACGGAGCATGGTGGCACATGTCTGTAATCCCACCACTGGCAAGGCTGAGACAGAAGGACCAGTAGGACTCCAAGCTGCACAGTGAGACCCTGTATCAAATAAATAAACAAACAAACAAAGGAGCCAGCTATCATTAGGACCAAGAGAGGAGGCTGTCAGGCAGGGGCTGAGTACTGGTTTAGGAACTGCATCCTGGGCAGGGAAGGTTCTTAAGAGAAATTCCTAGCTAGACTGACAAAGAAAAAGCAAAGGGAGGATATGACAAACCTCCCGCCTTTGATGGACCAGACCCCAGGAGCAGCCAGAAGGAAAAGGATGCACTGCTGTCCTTTGCCCAGGCTGGGGTGAGGGGCACCTTCTTAGGCCAGCACGCCTCATCTTTCTGGCATGTTTTCCCCTGGAAGCATTGCTGTGGCCAGACTCCAGCAGCTGTTCTCCTCTGTATAACCTGGAATTCACAGTCTGTTTCCCAATAAAATTCAAAGCCCTAAACATGACCACACAGAAAACATCTGGGTGAACATTGTAGCTAGAATATGCATAATTGTGTGGCTCTTGGACCAAATGCTGTTGGAGTTGGCTAATGGACATAGAGTGAGCTCTCACAGAAGTCCCTTCTGCCTGCTCTATGGGTTCCCGAGACACCTGGGGTCAAAACAGGACATAGCCCAAACTACTGACTCAGGGATGGCCCTGTATGAGTTTGTTGTGGCTGCTGTGACAAATGACCATAGAGTGGATGGTTTGAAAGGACAGAAATTTGTTCTGGAGATCAGAGCTCTAAAGTATCTATCTTGAGGATCATGCTCCCTCTTGGGACCCTAGAGAAGATTCTTCCTACATCTTCCAGCTGCTGGAGGCTCAAGGCATTTTTTTTATGCTATGAATTGAATGTTTGCCCACCCCCCACCCCCCAATCTGTAGTTTGAAACTAACCAGTGCTGTGACAGTGTGGGAGGTAGGGCCTTTGGGAGGTGGTTAGATGGAGAGGGATGTGTTGGGGAGATTAGTGGCTTTATGAATGGCTGAGGACAACTGAGTTTTCTCCTTTGTCCTCATAAGGACAAAGAAGGAAGGTCATCTGTGACCCAGTAAGGGGCCCTGCCAGACAGTCAGTGTGCCAGAGGATTGTTCTTTGACTTTAGAATTTCCACAGCTGTAAGAAATAAATTTTGTTGTTTAAAAGCCACTCAATTTATAGCACTTTGTTATAGCAACTAAAACGGACTTGGCACTTGTTATAGCAACTAAATGAGATCCAAAGAAAAGTCAGGGAAGAGCATCTGCAGGGGAAATCCTGGAGTGGAGTGGCCATCCCCCTGCATGTGACATGGGGCACACACGTGCACGCATGCACGCACACACACATGCACACACATGCAGCTCCCATATGAGCATGGTCCACTGTGTGGGTACAAAGTTGCCCCAACCATGCCTAGCGGACTGGAAAAGGTTCTGCAGTTCCAGCAGGTATCCACTGGGATGGGATTGCAGGGAGGCTGTAGCCATGGTGTGTGGCCTCACGTGTGGGTGGTGAGACCCATTCCTGAGGCTCTGCTGTCTGCCCAGCAAGCTTGCCTGCTTGCAGGAGGAATCCTAACATCGAAAGGACAGGTGAGCACCATCCTAGGCTTTAGCCTCTGACTTGTCAGGGAAGTTAGATAAAAGGGAAGATGAGATGGAAGTTCCAAGCCATCATTTCTAACAGCGAAGGTGGGTAAAAGGAAAAGGGGCCACAGGTCTGAGCTACGCTAACCAATCCCACCTAGGACCCAAAGACCTGGAATCTCTCTGCAAAGACTCGGATGATGGAGCAAAAGGAATGAGACTGAGATTGTGGATGACACACCCCACGTCTCACTCTAAATACAAAGAGAGGGAAAGGCCAGGATTCAGCACGTAGATGGAGGCATTCATAGTGGTCCTGTTTAAGACACTAAGGTCATCGGGGAATACTCTGTCTCTGAGATACGTGAGTTAGAGGAAACTTCCAAGTGAGCAGTGAAGAAATCTCTGGTTGCTTGGCCTATGAGGTTTTGGAAACCAGTTTAGGGGCTGTGGAGGCAGCAAAGCATGGGCGCATAAAGCCCAGCCCTCCTTGAGACAGAGGCTGCGTCATTTCCAGCAATGAGCGGAGCTCCCTAATGGATTGGCTGACGTGGTTGTGAGGGTGTCAGATGTCAGATGGCTGAGAGGGGCAAATGATGTGAGCCGAGCTGGGGATGTAGGAGGCTGTTTTCACTGCTCAATCCCTGTGGCCTGAAGCATGTTTACGAGGGACCAGAGATGAAAGTTAATCCCGAAGGGACCTGGTTGGGGGTATGTAGCCCCAGGGGCCTTGTTAAGTCCACTAGTATGGCGTGATCCATGAAATGGGAGAGGCTTGGAAGATCTCAGTGATTTGGGTCACTATGTGAAATGAACATGCAAAAGTGTTAAAGCAAAGGACGGGACTCTGGGAGGGGGCGCGGAAGGGGGGACCAAGTGAAGGGCTCCACAGGATTTATGCCAAGCTGTGGAGCCAGTAGGACAGGTTAATGGAAGTACAGTTTTCATCTGCTGGGTTTATGGAGAGCTCTAAGACCAGAACAATTCACTAAGGGGGGAAAAAGGAGCAAACATGTCGTGCTTTCAATACCCCCTGTGGAGGAAGCAGAGAATCTCAGTCATTTCCATGATCAGAAGTAGGGTGGAGGAGAGGGAAGGGTGCTGAGTGTGAGGGCCGTCCAGGGCTCCTGGAGGCCCTGTGTTGAGCTATGAATAGATTTGTCCCCTACCAATGTACAAAATGCATAGGCTTGGTGGACACTGGGGTAGAAGGCACCCAATTTATGGCAGTCTCTGCTAGCATAAGGGACAATGGGCAGCTAGAGATGGAGACAGAACAGTGGAGGTCAGGAGGCTTATGCTTGCATTAGGGGTGGCCGACTGTGCTTCCCACCCTGGAAATATATTCAGGTCTTCCCCTGGGAGATAACATCCCAGCAGTGGCTATGTTATCACAGTATACCCTGTCCTCCTCAGTCAGAGAATTCCATCAGAACATGTAGGGTGTAAAGGTAAAGTGGGAGGCAGCGAAGCTGCCAGCCCCCCACAGGTTGGTTCACAGTAAGCAATATAGGCTGCTGGGAGATACGTAGCAGTCATAGACGCTGTGAAGGAGTTAGAAAAGGGAGATACTGTTCGCCCAGCCCGCAGCCTTTTTAACAACTGCTGTGAGTGGGGCGTGTCATCCACAACCTTCCCTCCCCTCCACCCACTCCCAGTGGCTGTGGAGAATGGCTGTGGGTTATAGAGAGTTAAATAAGGTGGCGCACTTTTCGTGCCACTGCTCCAGCTGTGGCTTTCCTGTCTGAGCAACTGGGGCAGGCTACGGCACTCTATCGTGCCGCTCTAGATCTGGCTGCGCTTTCTTCATTATGGTCTTCATTGCTGAGCCTCAGGCCCTGTTGGCATTCAGCCAGAACAGGCAGCGCCAGATCTTTCAGGGCTCCCCTGGGCTACCCACATAGCTCCACCTTTCGCCATGTGATGGGCCAGGGAATCTGACTTGTTATCCTGCCCACACTATGAAGATATGCCATTACGTAGATGTTATCAGGGTATGTTCTGAGTGTCTGACAGATCAGAGAAATACCTGGAGTATATACAAGGGCATCAAAAGGATGGGGATGGGAAATCAGTCCCTACAAGGTACAGGGAGTCTTATGGTTAGGTAAGACATGCATGATACCAGAGAGGGTCCCTAAACCAAACCACTCTCTCTAGTCACCATCTGGTTGGGTGGCCTGCAGGGACTGACTCTGTGGACGGTACAATGGGAAAAGGAGCAGGGGCAGGTGCTTGGCAGACCACTAGGGTGATGACAGATATGGAGGGAGAGGTGTGAGAGAACAAAAAAAGGACCAAAGCCGCTAGCTACCTGCCCACTAACCTACCTGCCCACTAACCTACCTGCCCACTAGCAACCTGCACCCATACTGGCTAAGTCCTCCAAGTAGTCAAGAGGCTGATGCCCTCGCAAATACAAAACATCTGTCCCCCAAGCACACAAAGAAAGCAGTCATTGGATGTGGGCGGAGTCTGGGCACAGAGGCTGGAGGACGGCAACACAGGCTGCGGGCATTCCCTTAAAGTATTCTACCATTTTACATTTTGTGCAGGCAGGCATTTGAAGCCTGCTTGTGGTATGATCCTGAAGTGTGGACACAGTAGCAGACCAACGTGCCTTGCGTGGGATTGGGAGGCAGATTACATCAGATGGAGAGCTGGGAATATGTGCTCACCTGGTCACCTAATGGATACTGCCACAGGGAGGCCCTTCTTTTCACGGTACTAGTTACCAGGGACCCTTGCAGTGAGTCCCTAATCTCTTACCCAGAGTTACATGGTAAGAAACAAAAGGAGCAACAGAGAAGATTCAGAAGGAAATGGGGCTCTGGGAAGACTAATGTTCTCTAGAAACAAGGACCAAGAATCTCCCGCTACCACTACTGTGTTAGCCAGTGCAGGAGGGGGACGGTGCTTTTCATGGATCAACATGGAAGTAGTGGTTGAAGGGGCAACTTTAACATCATAAAAGAATCAAGTACTATTTGTACTGTTGCTGTTGCTCTGGGTACCAGTTTTCCCTGCATGTCCTCAGTGGACTTCATCCCACGCTGTGAGCTTCACAGCCTCATTGACCATCAAGATCTAAATGGCAATGGACAGGAAGAGGGATTTCCACATTCCAAAACTGGCCCACAAGGCAGGGCAAGGACAGCCCCAGACAGATGCTACAGCAACTCGTAATTTGTGGTCTCCAGCAGCCAAAGCCACTCTTAGGTGACTTACCCAGCTCAGGGTTATGTGTTGGTGCCCACAAAAAATTAACAGTGACAGGGGCACCCATCTTACCAATACTGGTGTGCTAAATTGGGCTGCTGACCATCCAGCAAGATATTACCACTATCACCTGCCTTAGAATCCCACAGGCAGGGCTTTAACTGAAAGGAGAAAATGGTTTGTTGCAACAATAATTAAATGGTTTAATGAAGCCACACTGCATGAATGGAAAGAAAAATATAACCAGAAGGTATAAGATGGTTGGATGAAAATCCCAGTGCCAAGACTGAGCTATCTGCTTATAAGATTTTTTTTTTTTTTTTTTTTTTTTTTTGTATTTTTGAGACAGGGTCTTGCTATGCAGTTCAGGCTGGCCTCGAGCTTACTTTTGTAGCTCAGGCTGGTCTCAAACTCCCAGTGATTCTCCTGCCTCAGCCTCCAGATTTTGACCAGAGGTGCTCCAAGCCTGCCCTACTTTCAGGCTTCCACTATCATAGTTGGTTGCGTGCTAGAACTGAACAAGGGGTCTCTAGTGTTGAAGATGACATACACATTTCTATGGGGTACAGAAGAGTCATTTGGGGACTGAACTAGAACATGCCTTTTTTACTGGCTAGTGTTTGAGTGCTAAATAGGCTGCTGGGGGAAAACTGTCACCAGTGGTCCTGTTCGGGTATGGGCCTCACATGTCACCTGGCCAGCAAGCCAGACAGGGTGTACCTACTGATGAGGTAGTGGCACAACTGGTCTGGGTACAACCAACTGCTCTGTGATGGAACCTTAGGCCTGCTCCAAAGGAAGCTACCCTTGTTTGGTGCTGTAAGCCAGGACAAAAATCTGTGGCCAGGAAAGTGACAGGCCCAATGCGGAAGCCACTGTTGGTGTTTTGTTAAAGGTACAGTGGTACCTGGATTCACAAACTTAATTTATTCTAAGATTTCCAAAAAGGTGCCCATGTTTATGTTTGTGTGGGAAAGATAGCCACAGTTGTGTTTGTCACCTGATGCAGAGTTTGCAAACAAAACGAATTTTGCCTAATGCTTCTGTCTGTGAACCAAATTGTTGGCAAAGGAAAGTATTCATCACCCAGGGTACCACTATGTACGATGTGCCAGGGAAAGTGTCAGCTGAACACTTGTTTCTGTCTCTGAGGATGGCCTCTGCTGTTGGCCCCGGTTGAGGGGGATCCTCTTACAATGGGCAGTAACCATGCTGACGACCCACGATGAGTCTGCAGTGGTTAGGAGGAAGCGTTGACTTGATCGGCTTGGAGATTTGCTGGGAGATTGGGAGAGCACACTCCTAGGTGTGTCTGTGAGGGTGGAGGTCACGGAGGTGTGCACCTGGGGTCTCTGTCTTGTCCCTTGCCGCTTCTTCTCTGGCACTGTTTCCCAGCTCTGCTCCCCAGCCACCACAACCAACCATCTTTGCTGTGACAAGCTATTCTGCCATACATAGTGTCTCTGCCTTCCTTCTATTTTTCTTTAATTGTATTTTATTTTTAGGAGTAGAAACAAAAATATAAATGGAGCAACAAGTGACAGTACAAATGGTACGGAGTTTCAAAACAAGAATAAAAACCTAACAATGGTTATTGTATTACATATTTCCATTGTCAAATCTGCTGTTTAGTTTTTTAAAAAAATATATATATTTGGTACAGGGACTCAGTGATCCTCCTCTTTCAGGCTCCCCCACTCTGGCAGTACCCAGTCTTGGTAACCAGCTTGGCATGTGGTATCAGGGATCAAACCCAGGTCCTTGCACTTGCCTGGCAGGTGCTTACACCACTGAGCTACCTCTGCGGCCCCTGTTCTTCAGATTAACAGATATAGGTATGCAAGATTGGTCGAATAATTCAACGTTAATGTTTACCTTCAATAAATTTTTTCTTGTCATTTTTTTTTTACTTTGTATTCTGCCTTCTGACCATAGAATGAATCACCCAAACCATGAATCAAATGAAACTTCTCCTCCTTTAAACTGTAGACGTTGGGTTTTGTGTTCCAGCAACAGAAAAGATGACTGATGCAGAGTCCAATTGTTGGGCATGGGGTAAATTTCCCCTCGCCTGTCAAATGAGCATGCCCTGGAATGCACTACCTTTGTCTTGCCAAAGTCGTAACTACATGAGGACCCCAGAACCATTGGGAATTGCCTGTGAGCAACCTAGGTAAAAGGAAATTTGGGGGTCTCTGTTACAGTCGAGTGGCCAAAAACAGCATAGATTCTATGTACAACAAGGAGAGAACTGCCAAGCAGGCCCTTGCAGCATGCAGGAAGTAGCTAAACTTACTGGTAATCATAGGATATTAGCAGGAACAGACAGAAAGAGGGTGAAGGGGAAAAGGGACCCAAGGGTGGAAGGAGAAAGGAACTCTAGTGCAAAGGGAGAGAGAGACTTATAACTCAGGCTTCCAGTGTAGACAGGGTCAGACACTGATCTAAGGTGCCTCCCCGCATTGCTCTCTCTGATGTCAGCAGTCTGCCAGAGCTCCTAAGTTCAAACTTGGATAGTCATTAGGGTGGTGTTTGGGTTAGGGTTGAACAGAGAGGAAGGAGTGGCTCACACAACTTCCCTGGCTTAGGATTAGGGAAACACGGATAGTTGTTAGGACGGTGTGGCATGCACAGCTGAACAAGGGGGAGGGAGTGACACAGTGCCTTTGCTTCTAGCTGTGCTAGTCTCTGTCCTAGAATGGAGCCTATCTTGGTTACTTTCTCATCACTGAGATGCAATTCCTACTGCCCACCATTTAAAGGAAGGGAGGGTGATTTTAGCTCATTGTTGGTAGAAGTGTCATTTCATAGTTGGCTGGCTCCAAACAAGAGTGGCATGGCAGAGGAGAAAGCTCATGGCATGGCAGCAGGAGGCAGAGGGAGCTATCAAGAGAACAGGGAGGTGGGGCCAGCAATATAGCTCAGTGGACTAAAGCGCATGCTTAGGCAAGCTTAAGCA
>PVKN010038940.1:0-10962 GCA_004027915.1 Capromys pilorides | reverse complement strand
AACTAAGAGTTCTAGTTAATGGTAATCACCTAGGCTAAATTTCCAGGATGGGTCTCATTTTAAATATGCTGGGAGTTTTTTTATGTGAGTATATACATACTCTTGGGGACACATAGGTTTCTTGCAAATCCTATGAGATCCAGTTTACTCTGCTGTCCCCTTGTAGTAGAGGGTATTTAATGTTTAAATCTGGTCTGTATTTCCATTGGGTGCAAGAAATATATATTGTGATTCACAGACATCCTTCCCCTCCATGAGCTGTTTTATTCAAAGAAGCAAGTGCGGTGATGATAAATTGTCCCTCATGAGCCCCAGAGCCACTGTCTGTAGGATTTCCAGATCATTGCTACCATTTAGCCTGGGAATGATCAACTGGGCTCTACACTCAGATTGCTAGGAGAGCTTTTAAATCTTCTTCATGCCTAGGGTGTAAGCCCTGAAAGTCTGCTTTCTCAGATGGGAGCTGCAGCCTGGACCTCCCTGGGTTACCTAGAAAGACTTTCTCTCAAACATAAATACTGTCTGGTTCTGGGATGTCACTGGTGTCATTTCAATTTAATTTTTATGGTGCTTAATCATTTTTAAGCAAATGCCTTTTATGAAAATAAGTTTCATTTTTGGTCCAGAGAGGTAGAGCACTACAATAAACGTTTGCCTGGCAAGCTCAAGGTCCTGAGTTCAATCCCTGATACTGCCACCCCCCCAAAAAAAAAAATATTTATATCTATACCTATATATCTGTTTTAGAGGAAAATATATGGCCAGTTTCAGTGCCTAAGGAGGTATGCCCTAAATCAGGGGCTTACCCCTTGTCAACTTTATCCTGCCTGTGCTATGGATTCTACCCTTAGCCACTGTGCCTTTGTTATTTCTTGAGTTCTCTGGGATATATTGTTCATTGCATTATGGCTAAAGTAGTGCACAGGCCTGCCTCTGTACAAACTTCATGGACTCAGGTCCAATGGAGGCAGCCAGAGGATTCTTTTGTTGTTATTTTGGTACTAGGGATCGAGCTCAGGACCTTGTGCTTACCAGCCAGGCACTTAAAGTGCTGAACTATCTCCCCCGCCCAGCCAAAGGGTTGTGAGATGGTGCAGCATAATGGGAACTGGAGAATGTGCATCCTTATTTCCTAATGCTAAAGTCTGGGTGTTTTCTGGTAATAACTCTGCCGGCTAGTCCAAGCCTATGTGCCAGATGTTACCAATATGCTTTTGGCTTATCTCCTCTACCAAGACGAACAGGATGAACAACCACTTGGCCTTCCAAGTAGCATTGCCCAGGGTCACAGTCACACTTGACTTTTCAGTGCCACCAGCTGCTCTTTGGTGATTACAGCTCTCCACTGGCAGCTGTGGGTATTGTGTAACTAGAG
Organism: Capromys pilorides; assembly: GCA_004027915.1. Classification (NCBI taxonomy): domain Eukaryota; kingdom Metazoa; phylum Chordata; class Mammalia; order Rodentia; family Capromyidae; genus Capromys; species Capromys pilorides. The sequence goes on along the minus strand of PVKN010038940.1, from coordinate 9,587 downwards.
TGGCTGCCCACCTTCCACACTGCTGAACCCAAGGGTTTGGTTCTTTTCTTTACTCCATGTGTTTCTTTCTGTGTAGATCAGGCACAACCTCTCACAAGTGCTTCTTGCCACCATGAACATCTTGTTCACACAGTTCAAGAGGCTCAAGGGGACAAGTCCATCCTCAGCATCCAGGCCCCAGCGAGTCATGGAGGACCGCGACTCTGTAAGATCTCAGCATTCATGAGAAACATTGCTGAGAACTACCTTTCTGGTTTGGAATCTGTTGCACTCTTAAGAGACCATGTGACCCTAAACTATTTTCCCTGATGACCTTTTCTGGGTAAATCTTATATCAAGACCCCTTTAGGATGTCAAGCATTAATAGCATTGCTACTCTCATCAAACTAAAAATAAATAAATAAAAGTTTTTAAAAAGGTGTGCTAAGGGGCCCGGGAGATAGCTCAGGGGCACAAGTGCCTGCCTGGCAAGTGCAAGGTCCTGAGTTCATCCCCGGTTCTGCAAAAAAAATAAATAAATAAAAATAAAAAGACATGCTAGGTCTACAAATATTATCTTTTAGGGAAAAAAAAAATCAGAATCAGTTTGGCATTAAATCCACCAGAATTTTTGTTTATTTTAAAATACAGTAAGTCCCCAACCTATGGGTGAGTTCTCTTCTGAGAGAATGTTTGTAAGATTAATAGAAGTCCAACAAAATGAGCATTATACATTACACCTGTGAAAATTTGCAACTTCAGTGTTTGTAAGTCAGGAACTTACTACATGAGATTATATTGTGAGTTTCATTCCACCAGTGAACATTTTCATAACAACTATATTTTATTTTTGATTAGTATCTTTAATGTAAAATTGTTTCTCCTCTCTTTTGAGCTCATAATGACCCCCAGAGGTAACTAGATCAGCATTTTATACCCATCTAAGGAAACAAAGGCCTGAAATGGTTGCTTGCTTGCCCTTGTGGGCCTTCAGGTGTAGGTAGGCATAGGGTCGATATCTATAAGCCAGGCCTGTCTGACACCTCAGCCTGTGCCTTTTCTGCTGCCTGAGGGGCCTCCAGCAGTATATGAATAGGTAGGTAGATAGTAAGTAGTCCAAGTAGATAGAACTCTGGGACTCAAAGCATATGTTGTCTAGTTCGTTTGACAAAAGAGCAAAGGTATTGGGTCGGTGAGGTAGCTCAGGAGTTTAAAGTACTTTCTTAGGCAAGCTTAGGCAGGCATAGGGGACTGTGGTTCCATCCCCAGCACCATGCCATGCCAGCCCTGCCCTCAGGGCAGGCCGAGCCAGCCAAAAAGAACAAAGGTGTCACTTTGACCCATTTAAACCATGAAGTCAATGATGTTTGAAGAAGCAAGACAAGTCAGTGGTGTTTTTTAAAATTACCTTTCCCTTTTCTCATTTTTTTTATCTTTCTTTGATACCATGGAGTAGCAAAAGAAAAATGTGATTCTTGTTCCATGCCCTGACTTGAGAGTTAATCTGTGTCCTCCTTTTGCTCCTCCTTTCTCTCAGCAACTCCGAAGTCAAGCACGAGCCCTGATTACTTTTGCTGGAATGATACCCTACCGGACATCTGGGGACACCAATGCAAGGCTGGTGCAGATGGAAGTCCTCATGAACTAAGTGCTATGCTTTGGGGGCTTCTGGGACTGCACAGTGTCAGTATATTAGGCACATGGGCCCTCTAGGGTGGGGTTTCTGGTTTTGTTTCTGTTGTGTTATGTTGTGTTTTTTGTAGTATGTATTTTTGTCAACAATAAATTTCTTTGATTTGTGTTTCTTTTCAACATTCTTTTATTTTCATTGTTTTTTTTTTTTTTCCTTTGAAGTTTTGTTTAGGTTTTAATTTGTGTATTGGGTGGAAATGCTATCAGAGCGAGAGGCTCTATAGTTGCCTATAAATTGACCGTAAGTGATTAAAAATATACCCAAAATGAGCAAGGAAACAGTCTTTCAGAGTCACTTATTTAGATTAATACTCCACGAAGCAGATTGCAGTTCACTTTCACGTTTCTATTTGAATATGAAAGTCAATCTCAGCTTGGACAATTTCTGATTTGCATGTTAAATACCAGTGCTGCTTGTCCTCCCTCTTTACCATTGTGCCTTAAAGACCAGGTGATCCATGACCATCCCTTTGCTGTGATCATGGTCATCTGCTCTGATTTCAGGATTAATTGGTTGTTCTGTTGAAATCACACTGGAGGCACAGTGGAGGCATGTGAAAGAAAGTGGCAGTTGCCCCGCAGCTAGAACTTAAAGGAAGGGCACCCTTGCTCCTTCAGCCCCTGCAGCTGCTGCTCTGAGCACTGGCTGGGCTTGGACGCTTCTTTCCCCTTCTGTAGCAATCAGTTACACTGCTTGGTTGACCCCCATTCCCCACTCAAGACAGTTGGCAAAGTGGGCTCCTGGTAACATTCTGAGGGTCTAATGTGCAAAATGCAGATATATGGTACCTGCACCATAGGTGTTTAGTTCCTGAACAGTAGTCACTTGTCATCAGTTCTGGGTCTTCCATTACCAGTCCCAAAGCCCTGGTCTAAATAGGAGAGGAAATGGGAACAAGTGTTTGTTTCTGACTGGGCCAGCTGAGACCATGTGATACATAGCAGTGGTCTGCTGAAGTGTAATCTTAGGAGGATACTGAGATGCTAAAGGTTCTCCACAGTTGCCTTTGTCCTAGGGAAAAGTCTTTCCTTACAGGATATGGTCACCCTCCTCTTCCTTTAATACTTGTTAAAGTGTTATTTTCCTTTTGGGAAAGAGCTGATCCATAGATAAGAACCATCTGCCACTGATCTGTTGGATTTCCTTCTCCATCAAGGATCTAGCCTGAAACTCTGCAGGACTGTGTCTACACAGCTGTTCTGGTCCCACCTTGTCACGCTGGGCTGCTTTCTTCAGTTGTGCTTTATTGGAAAGTCCGGGAAGATGAGCCCTGCAGAGAATTTGATGTAGCAAGTTATGCCCTGCTTATATGGGCTGACTTAAATTGTTTTCATAGTGCTTTAAAAAGTACTCTCAATTTTCAGAGCTTTGTTTTTTAATATTGGCTCTTGCTTGCAGTCAGAAAGATAAAGCAATGTCATAAATGAGAGAAGGCCGAAGTTGTTTAAATAGCATATACTTAATGGCTTATCTCTTGTTCATTACCCTGTGAGAGGTAGTTGTAAATTTGTCTTTCCCTGCCTGGCACAATTCTTCTGGCTCAGAATAGTAGAACTGTACACCATCTTTTTAGAGAGGATGAACACTTGACCCACAAGATCAGAAAATCAAAAGGGAAAAGAAAGCAACCAGATCTTGATCTGTGAGTGAAAGTGGTCACTAGATGGTAATTGACTTGCTCAGGTGAGACTTCTAGGAAGAGTAAGGTAACTAGGTTCAAGCCAGAAGGTTGAGGCCTGCCAGGGCAAATGTCCTTCATACTGATTGTGTGGTCACATACAGTCTGCTGAGTGTGCAGAGCTGAGGAGAAACAAGCCATATTTGCAAGGCCACAGCAGCCACAGGTTTCTTTGCATATGCAAAGGCATCCTGAAAAATCATGGCCCTCTGACAAGCTATGACCTTAAAAAGTCATCCTCAGCTCACCAGTTCACAGAACTAAATTCTTTCCCTGTGTGTTGCCCCATGATTTCACTATTACCCAGAGAATCTGAGAGCAAATGGCACTGGGGGGATTCTCTCTTCCAGGGGTGACATTCCAATCTTTCTAACAAAATCAAGGGTACTTGGAAACTGACGGGGTCATTAGCACCTGTCTTCATATGTGATGAACTGAGAAAAGTACTAACATGATCTTTATTCTTTCCCAAAGCCTGGAGATTTTGGTTTCATGGATCTCTTCATTTAGTTTCAAAATAAACTTGCTGCCCACCTTTGATGGGAAACCTGGAGTGGAATTGGGAAGCTCCTTTAGAACAGTTCTTTTGGTCTGTGCTCATGAGCTGGGTGGCTTGTCAAAGCTCAGGAAGTACCTCTGTATACTGGAGCCAGCAGGCAGCCCCAACTCCTCCCTCAAGAACTTAAGACTCTGGTTATTGACTTAACCACATCTTGTCTGCCTCTGTTGTTACTCTTTGGCTGTATCATGTGAAGTCATAGGTTTTAGATTAAGCAAAGGATAATAACCCTTAGTGCTCAGCATTTGGTGATCTGCTGATTCACCCCTGCCTACTCTACTGTCGTCCATGCTCCTGGTCCAAACACCCCACTACTTTAGTTTGGATCCCAACCACCCTTTTTTCTCCATTAGCATTAGAATATTTGTCTGCTTTGTTAGGTACCCCATAGCACTTGCCAAATTTGCATCGTGCCACTCAGTGCCTGGAGCCAGCAGAATGCGTAGATAAGAGATTAAAGCCCCAAACTGGCACCCTGCCCCAGGCCTGCCACAGTGCTGCCAGCCCCAACTCTGAAATCTCACTGAGCCTCCATGAGTCATGGGGGTGTGCAGGCTGAGTACTGACTGTGCAGCACTTTGGGAAGGAGTTGTTACCTGTAAAGTCCCTGGTGGAAATTACATCTTACTTCAGTAAAAGCTTTTGTGCCTATGTTTCAAGAATAACGGAGAAGCCAGCAACTCATAAAACAGCACTGTCTAGAGTCCTGGAGGAAGATGAAAGTGTTCTCAGGGTCCTGAATGCCCACTGATTGTAATTCTAACAGAAATTGCCTGCTCATGGCCCATTTTCTGGTGGTTTCACTGAATGTACAGTATTAGTATTGCTCACAGAGTGGGAGCAGGAAGACAGTGAATCATTCTGCCACTTGTTTCTAACTAAAAAGGGCAGTGGAATAAGGTGAAAAACTAATTAGAACGTTCAGAGGAAGCCCCAGATGATGATGGATGCTTGTGCTGCCAGGCATATAACCTGTGTCTGAGTAAAAGGAACCACATGATTTATGTATCAGTGTGGACTTCAGCAGACAGCAGCATGGATCACACTAGGCAGCTGGAGATGTCCAGTGTCAGTGCCATCCTAGGGTTGGACATTAGTTAAGAAAAGGTATGCTGCCTTCTATTGGTATCTTTTCCAGGATCACGTAAGTGGAAATATTCATGAATTTTTTTTTTCATGAATTTTTAAACTGGAAAGGGGAACACTTTTCGTCTCAACTTTGATTCGTGACATTCTCTTCTACGTGCTGCCCGTGATGGCCCACAATGGCTTGTGATGCTGTACTTTGGCCTCTTGCCCCCACTCCATCCCCTAGACCAGCTTCTCAAGCCTGGATTCAGACTTTGTTTGATCTTGGACATCATTGCTAGGCATTTGGTCTGAAAGGTAGAGAAGAGAAATGTTTTTCAGTGAGTTAAAGGAAATTTGATTTTTACTGTTAACAATAATAAAGGCTAGGGGCTGGGGAGATCACTCAGTGGCACAGCAGTTGCTTAGCATGTGTGAGTCATTGGGTTCAGACCCCAGAGAGGAGAAGGGTAAGGGGAGCACCATTATAAGGACTGGATCTTTCACGGAAAAAGTGGGAGTGGGAAGGTGGGTGCTGGCGGAGCCCAGCACTATACTGGCATGATCTGTACTCTAACTGCCTTTGCCCTTAATCATCGGTTTTCTTGGAAACAAGAGGGTGACAGTGTTTGGCTGCTATTTGAGTAGGAAGTGGGAGTTAGTGATCCCAGAGGAGGCAGACCTGACCTCACCAGGCTCTGCTGGTGTCCAGAATTGTATGACTTGCAGGCAGGACCCCTTCATTCAGGCCAGACTTAGCAAATAAAGGACACTTAGTTGCCCTTGAGTTTTATGTAAGTATGTCCTGCTGTTGCCTGGCTCTCATCTCCTGGTTTTGTGGCATGCACTGGCCTAGAAGTCTTCTTGCCTGGCTCAGGCTGCTAGGAGCTCTCCAGCTAAATTGAATTACCCTGATCTGTCACACTGGCACTTCTGTGTGCAGCATAAGTGACAGTGAGATTGAAGTCACTTGAGAGAGGACAGTAACTGGGATGCTATTTTGAAGAGCTAGGCAGGCAAACTGAATGGGATAATTGTAGATACCAGTTAACCTCAACTCCTGTCATCTAGCTATTTTTCCATCAGGGATGCCAAACGTCTGGTGGTGCTCTATGCAGAGAGGAAAGAGGCAAAGCGCTGTTGTCTTGGTTGATCAGTAGTAACCTGTGTTAAAAACATGGTAGGGAAAATTCACTGCTCTATTCAGCAGACTGTTCTGCTTTCTTTCATCTTGGATTTCCTGACATTGTTGCTCTGTGTGATGTTTTGGAGAGATGGGAGAAGGCAGACAGTCAGTGTACGTGTCTGCTGTTCCTTTCTGTATTGTGACTTATGTATTTACTGTGTTTAGGATGGTCCCTCCACCACCACTCCTGTCTGTAGCAAGTACAGTAGTGGAAGATTTTCCTAAAGTGTCATTTGCTCCCTTTGTTCAGTCCTTTAGTGAATGGGAAACTCTGGGGAGTGTCTTCAGTGACACAGGCTGGGGCTCTTCAGCAGCCAGTAGGAATGTCTCTTCCCAGCTTCTGGGGCTGAATGAGCCAGGCCTTCTCCACTCCCTGCAAGGAAAGTTTCCAAGGCCTGCTTAGTCCCTGGGCCTGTTAAAGCCTCTGTAAGTACAGGACTCCCACCTCAGCCTAGGTCTTCCCCCACCAAGCCTCCAGATTCAGTCCCCTGACTGGGATCTGGGGAAGGTCAGTTTCTGGCTGGAAGGGTCAGGGGGACAATAAATGAAAAGCATGTTAGTGGCAACACCAGCATGTGGCATGCATTCTGGAACTGGGAGCAGTTAAATTCTGTGACCCTCAGTAGAAAGCATTTTAAACAAATTGAGAACGAATGTTAGCCTTTCAGAAGGGGAAGCAGAAGTGGGAGGCTGTTTGGATTGGATGGTGAGAGAGACTTGGGCCTGACCATAAGGCATGTATCTCCTGTTCTGTTTTTAGTCAGAAGGAGCATCCTCAGGATATGGGGCATAGGTTTCTGCTTGGAGATGTGGAAATGCTGGAAGATGAGGTGTTCTTTTCTCTCCGCCTGGGGACCATTGCCCTGATGAAAAGCCCTGAAATGACAGCTTCAACTGCCTGGTGGTCTGTTTTCTCCTTGGAGGACCCACAGAAAGTTTCAGCTGATTCTCTGCATGGGGGCTCTCAGTGTGGACAGGCCCCTGGAAACATTGGGAGGACACTTCCTGATGAATCATGGGAGTCTGGACCCTCAGACCCATTATAGAGTTTAACAAGCAGACCTTTTAGTACCTCCTGGAGCTGGGCTGGGCTGGAAAGCTGTGGCCATCAAGGGGACACTATAGAGGTATGTGGGAGCAGGGGCTGCTGGAGTTAAGGGAGACCTGTCTATCCAGGTTTCTTAACTGCTGCAGGCTTTTCAGTGGAATGAGGATTGTCACCAGGTGGCCAGAAACAACACAGGGCCATTGATCACCCAACTTGAGTGGCCCCTCAACTGTTGCCTGAAAATAGCCAGGTTTGGGGAGTAGAAACCCTGGAAAGCAAACAGTCATAGAGAAATACAAGGACTAGTATGGGAAACAGCATTCCAGACTCCAGAGGGCTGCTGGCAGTGGTGGTGCACAGGACACACTGGCACTGGAGAGACTAGCTAGAAATTCCTTTTCCTAGGTTGTTTCAAATATCTCCTTCCCTGTTAGCATCACTCTTGCTACCCTGCTGACCCCTACCACCATCTCAGAGGGTGTCTCTGGGGTCAGCTTTTGTACTGATCAGTCTGGATCTTATGAAAATAGGTAAAACCCAACCCAAAAGGGCACTTTATCCTAAACAGATGTTTGAGTTGTTGCCCTCTTGTGGTCAGTAGCAGTCATTAACATTAGCACAAACTGCCCAAGAAGGATTTCAGGGTTTCTTTGAAAACTAAATTCTTCAAGTAAAAAGCCCAGCAATGATGGGATGAGACAGAACAAGGAGCATTGGGAAAGTGGTCCTAAGCTAAAAGCTTCAAAGCATAAAGCTCTGAGCAAAATGAGCAAGCCCTCACAAGGCAGTGGCCTACCTGGCTGCCGAGCTGCACACTGTAAGGGAACAGCCACAGCTTGGCATCTGGCCTGGAAGTTGTTAACCCCCGCACCACTATGTGGTGATGGTGCAACATAGGGACACTCTAGAAGGGAAGAAACGAGCTTCCATTCCATCAGACCATTGGGATGATCAAGTTGACTTGTATAAGTCACCTGCCACACATTAGGATCTCAGAAAGTAAAAGTTAATTTTGGTCACTCCTGCCTCGTTCAGGAAGACCTCTAAGGCAAAGGTGTATCTGCTGCCACTTAGTGTCTACCCTTCACAGCACATGTTCCTGTGGGGGCAGGTACAACTGATTACCCCCATGTCAGAGATGGTTATTTATTTATTTATTCATTTATTTATTTAACAAGATACAAAATTAGATCAATAACAGCCAAAAATTGGTTATTAGGGAACAGACATCGGCAGATGTTGTTCAACACGTGGCTCCTGTTTATTCCATGACTGCTAAGTGAGAAGTTCTTGAGGCCTCCTCCCTGTGCCAGGTAGAAACTGGACAGCAGTAAACTGAGTTAAGATCCCTTTCTCAAGGAGCTTACATTTTACTGGGCTGAGCCCTAGGAAGGGGCCTCTTCCTATTATAAGGTGGACCTCTCCCCACTGGCTGACTCCAGGTCTTCACTCAACCACTTAGCACCCACTAACGCTCCTGGGGAAGAAGCATGGGGTGGACTCTGCTTTCTAGGGCTCACAATATAGAAGGGGAAAAGAAATAAGAATATACACAAAGACAGGGACCCATAAAGATTGAGTTATTTGGACAGTAAACTGGCAGGGATGGCAAACACCTGTAACTTGTCTCTCGATCACCCTTCCCCTCTGCGTCCCCCTCCTCTCTCCTCCTTCCCCTCTTGGTTTTTGTGATTTATTAAATTGGCCCTGGGCCTATAAAGTAAAGCCTAAAGGTGTCATTTTAGAAACAAACATTGAGCTACCCAGTTATTTCATACTGTGTGTTTTTAAGATCTCCCTTGTGTATTTTTGGAAAGAGATAAAAGGGAGAAAAATGGGACCTTGTGAAAGTCTCTAGGTCAGGCTGCCCTGGGATCACACTGCATTACAGACCACCCCAGAGCAAGCTCAACCTGCAGCCTGTTTCACTTTTTGTCATGACTTGCCTAGGCATCTTTGCCAGTCATACAGAGAGGTTGCCTGTATTTAGAACTAGCATCCTTGATCTTGATATAGAACTACTTTAATCTTTATAAATAAGTTAGGAAGACAGAGAAAAAGTTGTATATAACAGCTGGATTTTAACTCAAAAATTTATCTTCAATATCTATGTTTAGGGACCTGTGATATATGTAAGGAACTCACAGAGGATTTAAAAAGTTTAGAAGTGTTACTTAGCAACTATAAATCATATACTGTTATAGCACAATTATATAATTACAGAAAGCTTTACACACAACTTTAGTCTGAAAGTAACCAATATAAAAAATGTGTTTTAGTCTTGTATCTTTGAAGTCCTGTACACCTGGGAAACACAGATACATTTCATGTACTGGTGAGCTTGTAATTTCCTACAGCCACATTTAGTAATTTTAG
>PVKN010038939.1:0-10971 GCA_004027915.1 Capromys pilorides | reverse complement strand
TTTAAACCACTAAAAATGGAACTTCTGAGTTCATGTGAAAGAAATTTCAAAAGATGCTCGAGGAGCTATTTACTAAAACTAAATTCATACAGCAGCCAAAATTAAGTGATAATCCATAAAAATGCCTGTTTTGTTCATATTATCAGAGTAAAGGAAACTTTTTTTCCTTGTTTCTGTTTAGTATAGAATTACTCAACTTGTTTATCTGCTTGTACTCCAAATTGAGACTAACTTGTTGGCCTTGACTTTCTTTGATATGGCTTGGATGTGAAACCAGAGATATAAGTAGCATGCTTTTAGTGAATTCTATGTATCTGTTCTGAAGCCGAGCACCCTGGCTCATATCCTGGACCCAGTTGTCAAAGTCCTTCTTACACAGCATGATGAGAAAGCAAGGAGCCTCTGAAGAAGAATTTGTTAATTAAATACCTTAGTCACAAGGATTATTGATACCACTTTAAAATATATTTGAGGCAGTTGTGTTGGCATACTCTTGTATTCCCAGTAGTTGGGAGGCTGAGGCAGAAGGATCATTGCAAATTCAAGACCATTCTGGGCTACAAAGTGAGCTCAAGGCCAGCCTGAACTGTATGAGATTCTGTCTCAAAAAGACAAAAATAAAACAAAACAAAATAAAATAAAATATATTTGAGGAGTGAACAGAATATCTATTTCTATTATTTTATTTATTCATTTATTTGTTACAGGGTCTCGCTAAGCAGATCAGACTTGCAGTGATCCTCCTGCTTCAGCCTCCCTAGTGCTAGGATTATAGGCATGCATCACCACACTCAGTTCAGGAGTCAGCATGACATGTGATGACGGACATCAAACCTGGGTCCTTGCGCTTTCGATGCAGGTGCTTAGACCACTGAGCTATCTCCCTAGCCCTAGAATATCTATTTTTAATACTCTCTTACCGATGCACGCATCAGTCCCCGGACTTATATCTTAGGAAAAAGAAAGCTGAAGATGTGGCTTATTATAAGACTAGACCTAATGACCAAGAACTCCTCCCATGTTGAGTCTGAAGAGGAAGGGCTCTGCCCATGATCACTAGGAGAGGCAGAATAAATTTGTCCTATATACTGAAATGTACCTAAACTGTGGCAGCTCTTTCACTTACTTTTTTCATTTCTAAAATACACTCAGGAGTGACCAAAGTGGCCTTAAGTCACCATTTCAGTCTCTAAAGCAGATTTGAGTACCGTTTTGTTTTGGGCATTGTGAAATAAAATCACATCTGACTACCACACACAGGGCATCTCTTTGAGCTCTCTGGGCAAAGCACCATTCAAATTTTCTTTGGTTTCAACTGGGAAGCCACTAAAACCAGTTCCTGGTATTTCTCCACTTCTTTCTCAAAGGAAGTCATGGCTATGCCTGAGTTCCCTAGGTTGCTCAGCTTGGTGTGTGAGCTCCCTGAACAACTGGTGACTGATTTGGGGACACCATGAGTTTGGTTCCCATGTGACATCATATACAGCCTTTCCTAGCTTTCTGTGCTGAGAAGACAGCCAAGAGAGTGGTTTAGAGAATAGAGAAAAGATGAAAAGACAGCACTCACACCACTTCCCTGCCCTGCTCTTGCACAGGATGAGGATGTTTGCAAAGTGATGACCCTGGCCCCCTGCTGAGTGAGTAACTTACTTAAACTTCTAAACTTCTCAAGTGACACAATGTATGAAGTATTACACTTCCCTTAACTTTGCATATGTTATATATTCTCATGTTTTCCTAGGTTGTGTATTATCTGCACACACAAAAACACATACATTTCCTAACAGAATCCTCTCCCTGTAACCCCCTGTTGATAGCTATTCAGACATTCCTTAAGTGCTTCCAGTGATGGGGCTTTCAATGTCTTGTGATCCTGTTGTCCCTTGAAGTCCACTGCAAATATCTCAGATCCCATTTGTGTGAAACAGTTGTTGTATCCTTCATTCAGCTAAATTAGCATTTCTGAGGAACACTGGCTTGGTCCCAAACAGCTTTGGCCTTTCAGATAAAATCCCAAATGTTGTCATCTTCCTATCCACTACTCTCCTACTTTAGATAGCTGTTAATATTCAGGAAGCCTGAGGCTAGTCTCTTTGCATCAGAATGTAAACAGTTCCACTGTGTTTTTGAGTTCTGTTATACCTACCTTTGTTTCTTATCTTTGTTAAAAATGGTGTTCTGGTATTTTGGGGGGGACAGTGGATTCTACTACCCTAGGTAAAAAATGTTAAAATACCTTTAAATAAAGGTGGCTATTTTCAAGTAAAATGGAGGGAGACTGAAGCGGGAGTCATGCAAAGGACATCTAAGTTGAATTTTCCCAGAGAATCTTAGAGACGAGAATACCCATTTGCCATGTTTTATGTTTAATTTCCTCAGGCATTTGTTTTGCTTCATTCTCCTGTAGGCTATCTCAGCTGTTTTTACTAATGGTCCTAAGGACATTTATGTTGCAAGAAATTATCTTACCAAGTGTTAAGCAAACTCAACTCAATCTGTCTTAAAGGAAAATTAGAGACAGGGCTGTTTTGCATAATCAAGAAGTTCAGAATAGAGGCTGGCTTTGGGGGAGGCTTGATTGGGGCCTCTGCTGCTGTCACCAAGACCATTTTCCTCCATCTGGAAGCTTAGCCTGTGGTTTTGCCTTATTTTCTCAGTTCCGAATCTTGCTAACCTAATCAGAAGGCAGCTTTGTCAGGATCTGACTGCTTCTCTCTGTTATATAAGTGGGTAGAAATGCACTTAGATGATTTGGATTTATGCTCAAGGGACCAAGTGTACCCACATAAAAAAAATTAAACCTTTACAGGAAGAGGGCTAGCAGGTAGCGAGAGGCAAATAAAATGCTCATCAGCAGGGCTCACACACAAATCCACATGTAGGAGAACAGCTTGGATTGGCAATCGCAGTTTCAAACACAAGAAGGGTAAATAAGATTTCTTGCCCTAGAATGCTAAGACAAATTTCTAAATAAGTGACAGAACTAGGAAGATTATGGAAGGAGTTCTACTCTGGGTGCCAGAGAGAGGTGGAAAGTGAGAAAGATTGGAAGATAAAGTGTTAAAGTAGTTTGTGTGTAAGATTTTACAAAATTATGTAATGAGAACAATAATAGCAATAACGACAGAAGAGACTAGGGCATGGCCAGGGAAGTAGGCATGGCCTGTTAATTACAAGTTCTCAAAACATGCACAACGGTTCCCAGAGCTCTGCACAGTGGACTTCTCATGGGACTAGAGCACAATTTTAATAAGATGGCCTAGACCTGATGTGAACCTGAGGTGTGGGAGCCTCACGCTGCCTCTCAGCACCTGTAGGTAGAAGTTCTCAAGGCTTTCGTTGAGATTTGGATAGTGTAAAACAACACAGATGCCAAGAAGAGGGGGATAATTATGTGCTGCACTGCATATAAAGAATCAAGGTTTCAATAAAATAGGTGCCATGTAGGATGGTCTAGGGCAGGGATGTGAACCCTTTAGAGCTTTCAATGACACAAACAGCCTGCTGCAGCACTTGTCCCATAGGTTTGTCACCACTGGTATAGGGTATGTGTGGATTAGCCATCAGAGCCCTGGATGCTTTTTCAGGCCCACCAACCACTATCTTACAGTGTAACTATGGACAAGTCACCTAACTTCTCTGTTTCTCAGTTTATTCTATGAATAATGATGACTGTCGTCTTACTTCCTTTTTTCTGTCATGGAAATCAGATGTGATCATGTGACATGAAACACTACAGAGAACTTCTGGTCATAATTTGATTTCCAATAAGCACAGAAAAGCTTATTTCCCACCATTTATGATATTACCATTTAGATACTTTCATAAAAGTAAAGCTAATTTTCTAAAGAGTATTGTTAGGCAGGTAATTAGACATTAGCAGGCCTACATGGAAAAAGGCTGGTTGCAAAATACTGTAGCACATGTTCTCAGTTAAATGAAGAAACAAAGAAGTCAATGTATAATGCATTTACAATCATTTGTTAGGCAAGTGTTTTAGTCACCCACCCAGGTGCCTGTGGATTTAAAATGACAAACTGGGTCTCAGGTTATCTACTACAGTTCCTTCATAGAGTAGTTACAATAAACTGGGATCTGAAGGGAACTGGTTAATTTGTGTTATAATTTCTTTGAAATTCAAGATCTTAGTAAGAAGTGGGATGCAGTCCATGCTTTCTGAGGAACTTGATTCTTTGTCCAAAGTCCTGGTTCACTATCTATTCTTTTTTAATATATTTGGTATAGGTTCTCACTACACATCTTGGATGCGTAGTTATGTTTCTGTTTTCAGCCTCCCCAGTGTTGGAATTATAGGAGTGCACCATCATAACCAGACTCAGTCACCTGCTCAGTGCACTGCAGCTGGGGCCAGCATGGCATGGCAGGCCAGGGATCAAGCCCCAGTCCCTGTGCTTGCCTAAGCAGGTGCTTTGTCCATTGAGCTATCTTGCCAGCTCTACTGTCTATATACTTGTCACCCCTCTGTATCTCAGACCCTTCTATTAGCTAGGTATATTACTCATAACCTAAGTAAAGAAACTATCTTTTGCAGAAATAACTTACATTTTTAAAATTACATAGTCATTGCAGATAACTGTAAAAAATGAAGATAAAGAATCACCCAGAAAATCGACTCATTTTAGTAAATGTTTTAGTTGTTCCTATACCTGTTTATGTTTTTCATTCCTTTTTTTTTCTGAAGCATGTTTCAGTCTAGCATTTTTCCTAACATATATACTCTGCCTTTATTCTTTTGCAACACATTTTTTTCCACTGGATGCATTGTGAACATATTTTTTGTCATTAATATTTGTTGTCCTTATGTTTGATTTTTTTGAAACAGGATCTTGCTGTGTCATCCAGTCTGGCCTTGAATTCACTATGGAACCTTGGTTGGCTTTGATCTTGCAGTGATCCTCTGGCTTCAGCCTCCTGAGTTCTGGTATTACCAGTGTACACTCCCACACCCTGATCCCTACAATTAATCTTTTACGACAGTGATGTGTATATTTTATGATCATGCTTCACAGTAAAAAGGGAAATATATTTATATGATTACCCAAGAAACATATATATTCACTGAATACTTCTTATATCACTATATGTTATATAACAGTACACTTTATTATTTTCTGTTTTATTTTGTAATAAAATAGTATTAGAATATATTGTTGCATGATTGCTAGTTTGTGGGGAGGAGAGAGGCCCCCTGGTGTAGCACTTTGCCCTGTCCAGTACCTCCTTTAGGAGAGATATAAGGTTCTGGAGACTAGGCTCTTGGTCTATCTCACTGCTGTGTCCTCAGTCCCTAGTCAGTGCTTGACAAGTAGTAGGTGTTCATGAAATGCTTGTGAGCAAACAAATGAGACAACAACAGATGAGTACAGAGATAATCCTAGGTTTATAGTGAAGAAAGAGATGATTTCTGACAAATCCCAAATCACTATGTATGTTTACATTTTCATAAATATGATCTTCTAGCCTCTTGTCAATGGAGGACAAAGGCCTTTTTGGTGGTGAATGAGGGAGTATTTCTTTCAATTCCTCTTTGGAGAAGTCATAAATAACCTCTGAGAAGCCATTATATATTTTACTTGGTCTTTTTTTTTTTTTTTTTTTTTTTTTATGAAATGGCATGATGACTCACCAGCTGCTTTTTTGTGATGAAAAAGAACACATTGCATTTGTCAGAAACAGATGCTGAAGAGACCTAGAAATCTGATTTTTCCACATCAGGGACCCTGTTGTGTATTGAAGGATTTGACCGGGTTACTGGAAGCTAGATTGCTGGTTTCTTTGAAGTTGCTTGTTGCCTCAAAAAGAGAAGGGTGGGGAATGCTGTCAGAATGGAGGGGTACTGCAGGGGCCTCTGAAGGACACTCAGGTGCCAGCCCTCCCTGCCACTGTGGCACTGGCTACAGGGAACATGTGGCCTTTCCCTGCTCTGCTTGTTCATGCTCATCTTGAGTGAGTAACTAAGTATTTCCTTAAGGAATTTGAACTCACAATATCATTACAAGGAAGTGCATAAGTATATATTGGATGGATGTGCATAATGTCAAAATATCCATGAAGCCACAACATTGACAGAGTCAACCAGTGTGTGCATGCGTTAGAGTTCATATGTCCTTCCTACTTTTGATGGCATTTGGGCAGTTTCTAGTTTTTTCTTCATGCGGCTAAGCCTGCTTTACATATTTCTTCAGGTGGTCCTGTGTGTGCATTTCTGGTGGGCATAAGCCTAGGAGTGGAATTGCCAGCTAATACATTTGTCCATGTCCTCATATCTCATTTTAGATATTGCCAAATGGTTCTCCAACATGATCACAGCAGTTCCCACTCCTATTAGCAGTGCATGAATGCTCTGGGATACATTGCTTTGCCTTGTGTCATCCTTCCCTATTCACTTTCTTGAGTGACTTTGAGGATCCACCACTATGAAAAGATGTATGGGTTTCCATAGAATTTTGCTGGATGAAGGCTGTACACTGAAGCTGTCTTTCCTACTTTCTCATAAATAAAATACTTTCTAGAGACATGGAATCACATACCCCTCAGCATCTGCTCAAGCACGAAATTAAATATACATAATGGCACCTGGAGCCAGGCATGGTGGCACATGCCTGTAATCCCAGCACTTCGGAGGCTGAAGCAAGAGGGTCACCATAAGTTCAAGACCAGCCTGGACTAGCATAATGAATTCAAGGCCCACCTCAACTACAGAGTAAGACCTTGTTTCAAAAAACCAATAATAATAATAATAATAATAATAATAATAATAATAACAACAACAAGAACAACAATAATAATGACCACAGTTTGGGGGAGATGCAACAGACTTGGGTTTCAGAGCTGTAGTTTCTAAATGTCCCTGATTTCCTGGATACTAAAGTTAACAGTGGCATGAGTGAGCACTAATCTAGTTTTCTAGAAAGGAATGCAAATAAGTATTAGCAGAAAGATATAAGAATGAGTAAGAATTGTAGCTGGACTATCTGGGTTCAGGTTCTGACTCCATCATGTCCTGTGTGACAAGTGACAAATTTCTTGACATCTATGTGCTTCAGTTTCCTCAGCTGCCAAACAGAAATAGTCAGTCTCATATGGGTAAGGAGCATCTGGCACATGGTAGGGCCTATGTGAGTGTTAGCTGCAGTAGTACCTATCTATGTCTTGAAACAGTGCTCAAGATGAAGATTGTTATTCATATTCAAATGAAACCGTACCCTTGGGAGAAGGAGAGGGTGGGAAACAACAGGGCAGAAGAAGGAGCTAAGCAAGGATGTCCTCTAACTGGAATCCAGCTTCAGCCTGACTCCACACTGATTCTTGGAATGTAAAGGGCTCTCGAGTAGTGCTGCCTTGAGGCACAGGAGTTGGCTTTCTGTATTCCCCAGGCTGTGGGCTTGGGGGATGGTGGTGGTGGTGGTGGACTGGTGACTCCACCCCTGTTAGCCAAGGGCAGTCCTCCAGAGGAGGCTGGAGCTGTCAGCTCTTAGCAGTCCACAGCTCTCAGCAGCTGGAGCTGGAAACACCGGCTGGACTGGAAAGGCAGTGGGGCAAGCGCCAGCACTATCTACTTTCAGAGTCAGGCTTTATTTGGAGTCATATCAGAAGAGCTGCATGACCAGTGATAGAGCATTCTAAGTCAGGTGTGTGTGTGTGTGTGTGTGTGTACACACGTGCATTCATACAATCCCAGCAACACAGGAAGCTGAGGCAGAAGGATCACAAGTTCAAAGCCAGCTGATACAACTTACTGATATGCTGTCTCAAAATTAAAATTAAAAAGAAGGGCCAAATAGAGTAATAGAGTAGCAGTAGTAGAGCTCTTGCTTAGCATGCGTTCTATGTCTTTCACTAAAAAAGGGCTTTTAAGGGGTAGGACTAGACAGGTAGCTTCCTATGCTCTCCTTGCCAGGAACAAGAATATCCACAAGCATCCTTGTGCTCTACAAGCCTGCCCTGGGCAGAGGTGCTGAACCTACTCATATATGTGCTCTACCCTAGTAGGTGCCGCTCTCTGGGCACAAAGTATGAAGTTCCCCTTTTAGCATAGTCTCTTCCTCCTTTCTAGGCCACCACTTTTAGTTTAAGTTCTTCTCTGTCCTCTGTTAGTGCCTATTTCCATGGGAGAAACAGAAAGAAATGTACAAAAAGTATCCATTTAAAGCTCTTTAGATCCTTGGTCTATTTGCTTCACAGGGAAGTGTCACTGTGTCCAAAAAGCTCATTATTTATTTAGCATCGGAATAATTTGCCCCTCTCTTTGAGAGCTGGAAGCAAGTGAGCTCTACCGGCCATGACCATATTGGTAACCAGATGTCCACTAGTGCAGGACAAGGCGACATTAAAGCAAGATGAGTCACTTTGGGGACAAATAGAAAGCCACTTGCTTGGTTGCTTTCCTGTGTTTGCATATAAGGAACACTGGAACAGCCTCTGAATGCCCCAGTGCTGGGGCGTGAGCAGGGAGGAGGTACATGAAGGGGACAATCTCCCACTGATGTGTGAGATTTTGTAATTTCAGTTCAACAGTGGGGGAGGTGCACAACAGCACACTGGAAGATAAAATCTGGGAAAGGAAACTAGGATCTTTAGTAGTACTAAATTGAAATCAGCAAAAAAAAACTCCATCTGAAAGTATTGGTTTGTTAGATAGTAAGCAGCTCACTTCATTCATTCATTCATTCATTCACCCATCCATCCATCTATTTTTTTCATTCATACATTCATACATTGAGCAAGTCTCCTCTATGTGCCAGTTTTGGTGCTCCATGCTGGAACAATCAAAGAGATCAGCCACAAATTAAATAAGTGTCCTTGAAATGAGTATAACAAAAGGCCAAACCAGCAAGCTGCAAAGTTGCCTGGTACAGAGACTACTGCTTCTGATGATCGTGAAGTCTTGTGGGACTGACAGAAACCAAAGCTTCTGTGCTTTAGAAACAATGAACAATGACACAAATGCCTGCTGGCTTTTTCACACATTCATTTGACAAACATCTAAACACCCCTAGAATGCACCAATTAGATGCAGTTTTGATTCTCTGAGTACTTACATGTTGTGTTCTTCTCTTCTCTCCTTTCTGAGTTGTTCTTCTCCTATATACCTGAAGACTAACTGGGTAGATGGAAAGTAAAAATCAATGACTGATAGAAGAATGAAATGAATCCCTCAAGAAAAATAGCTAATTGTGGTTCCTACCCCTCTGAGGAAGTTTGCAAGCAGGTAATGGATTTTCACGTACAAAGCAGAGGGGTTTGTTTATATCTTTAAACAAAGAGCTGGTCAATGTGCATGTGATTTTTGGTCACTATGTGACTCAGTGATCAAAACAAACCCATGTGACCTGATTCCTGAAGCCTGTGCTTCCCCATCAGCCAAAACTTCCTCACTTCTTTTTATGGCTGGCGAGTTTGGCTCTTTAGAGCAGCATGGCATGAAGGGAGTGCAGTTGTCCAGTCAGTGTTTGAGCTAAATAGAGGCAGCACAGGGTGACAGGCGATGTAATACAGGGGTACAGCAGCACCAAGAACAGTTGTTGGAGCAGTAATGGTAGGAACAGGAGTAGTAACCATTTACTACATGTGTCAAGCACTGTGTTTGGCATCTGTCTGCCTTACTTTATTTAATGCTCTCAACAGTCCCAGGATATGCATGTTAGCATTATTGTCTAATAGAGGTCAGCTAACTTGCCCAGGGTCACAATGGCTTCAGTGGTAGAACCAGAACTGAAATCAAGGTCTCTCTGCTTGCAGACTCCATTTTCTTAATTATTTTACTTGATCATCTTACAAGAACATGAGCTTCTGCATGAAAAAAAAATGTGACTGTCAATGAAAGTTCAGTGAACTTAGTGAGACTACTTAACACTTTGCCCTTTGAGTTTCTTCTCTGAAAAATGAAAATAACTCTGGGGTCTTTAAAGATTGAGTTTGAGGTCTTTGCCACAGATTAGGCCCTCAATAAATGATAATTCCCTTCTTTATTCAATAGCCTTTCAATGCCTCTGTAAGGTGGAAACCAAGGAAACCTAAGTTCAAATTGAAGTTTCTCAGAGGTCTGAAACTATACTGCCTGTAGTCTTCTAAAGTATCCTAGCCCACAGTCAGATGCTCTATTTCTGAGTGAAATCTTGATGGGAAACAGTGATTTCTGCTATTAAATGCTGTCATTGATGTGAAAACACAAGTCATCATATTGGCAATTAAAGATGTAGTCCATGACCGTGTGATACTGAGGCCTGTGCTTCCCCATCAGCCAAAACTTAGAGCAGCAACTTTGAAGGAAAAGAAATATTAAAAATCCAACATGTAGGCCAATGAGAAGTTTCCTTTTTGGTACAGAGCTGTTAGCAGTTTGAGAATCCATCCCCAACAGATTTTTTTTTAAAGTTCTTTTTTTAATTTTTATTTATTTATTTGTTTGTTTGTTTGTTTGTTTGTTTATTTATTTATTTATTTTATGGCTGGCTCAGCCTGCCCTGGTGGTGGGGCTGGCGCAGCATGTGGTGTCGGGGATCGAACCGCAGTCCCTACAGTTGCCTGAGCATTTCTAAGCAGGCACTTTAGACCACTGAACCATCTTGCCGGCCCTCCCCCCCCACAACACATTGTTGAAGCTTCCAGAACATGAGCCCAGGGATGCTTCACCTCTCTCGTGATGACTGGGCACTGAGCCACACTCCCACCCCCAGTGCCAGCTCCCCATGGTATTCCTCACTGGCTTTCGTACAAGCTCTCCATACCATGGGACAGTCATACTTTGCCAAGAACCTGCCTAAGGCTTTCTGAGTCAGAGGACAAATTGGGAATTTATTTTTTTATTCATTTTAATGAGAAAAAAGATAAAATAGCAATGAAACAGTTTCAAAACAAGTTAGTAGGATGGTTAAAATTAATATCATGCATATTGTTGTCTTTATAGTAGTTATTCAGAGGAAAAGGTATCTTGTCTGGTATCTTGTC
>PVKN010038938.1:0-10968 GCA_004027915.1 Capromys pilorides | reverse complement strand
GTGTCTTTGATCTTGGTCTTCTGAATGTGTACCATTTCTAATATCATCAATTATTATTATAGCCCCTTTAAAATTAATTTTTAAAAAAAGTAAAAAAGATAAGAAAAAATTAAGGCTTATTGAAAGCAAGCATTACTATTCAATTATTTGTCCAGTCTTCAAAACTCTATCTGTTAATATGAGCAACAGATTTGATGATAAAATAGGTAATATAACAACAATTGTGAACTTGCTATTCTTGTTTTGAAAATCTGTAACATATGTCTTACTGTATGTTACCCTGTTTCTGTCTTTGTGTTTGCTATTTGTTTTTTGCTTTTGTTTTTACTCTTCAAAATAAAACAAAATAAAAAAGTTTTTAATTGAAATAAAATAAATAGTAACTAAACACTGATCAATGAAATAAAAGAGTTGAGGAGGGGAAAGAGCAATGCTCTGGTCATCAAATTATACAGAAACCTGTCCTAATTAGGGAGATGTAAAATTCAGATCCTGAGTGATGAGCAACGATATTGAACTTTCCCACAAATCCCACAGATTTCATTTTTTTCTGCCTTGACAACCACCCCAAGAATAACTAACTCATTTATTAAAGAAAGAGCACTGCAAAAACAATAATATCCTATAAAGATTCTGGATATTTGGGGAGATACAGTGAAAATCACTTGCTAATAGCTGAAGCTTCTCAATTGCAGTGAGCTTTTGCACCCTTCCCCCAAAAAGTATGATCTTCATCACTCCGCTGCTCTTGCTACAGTGCTGGTTTTGACGAGCTGTGTTCCTGGTAAGATTTTATTGTTCGCCAATGCAGACTGAGAGAGACATCGTGAGGAGGCTCCCTCCTTAGTGGAGATGTGCAAATTGACCACAGCACCTGGGGACAGCAGGTACCTCTGACCCAGATTCGCTCTGTTTTCTAGCACCCTGTCCCTCTGTTCTGTAATGAGAGCCAAATGTTCCCTTTCTCCAGTCCCTGCAACCCTGTAACGTGACGCCCTGTGTCAGCCAACTCGCCCTTCCCCACTCCTGGGCCTTCTTGCTACCGTGGCCCTAAAATTGAAAACGAGGTTAAAAGCCTGAAGCTCTCCCCTGGGGGCTGCTCGCCCTCTGCTCCCTGTGAGGAGGCAGCAGCATTGTGCCCTCCTGACTTATTGACTTGCTGCATGATGAGTCAGAATATCAGCAGGTTGGGTCTGGATGCTGACCTTTGTTTTGGGGTGGGAGAGTTGCCATTTATCTTAGACACTCCTCTGCCAAAACCAAAGCCCAGTGAATTGTACAGGAAATGCCTCTCTGCCAAGCCTAAATCACTGAAGCTTCAGTTTCCACCATCTTCCTGGCTACTTTTATCCCTCTCCAAAAAGAGTGCAGTGAAGCCCCAGCAGGATGGCTCAGCAGCTTGTGTTGTGCTCGAAATCACACCCAAAAATGCCAGGGCTTGACACAGAAAGTTCCTCCTTCTCCTAAGCCAGTGTAACCACAAATGGGTGACCCATACAGAATCCAATCAGCCTCCTCTGTTCAGAGGACAAACAGGAGCCTGCCCCCCAAGTCAAAACCAGAACTGGGAACATTTCTGAAAAAAAAATGTGCCAGGGATCCAGAAGTGTGGTGGCAGGGCAACCCTTGATCAGCGTTCCTAGCACTTTTCTCCAAACAAGGCAACCTATCTTCAGTTTGAGTAAGCCTGAAAAGTTTTCTATAAAGCTTTTCCCCTTGTCAATTGGAAGCAAGACTATATGCAATTCAGTTTCCAATTTGTCAACTCAGAGCCTAGCATCTCTACCTTCTGTTTTTGTGGTGTCACAAAACTTTTAACATTATTACAGTAAAGCTATGGTTTTGAATAATGTCCTTTCTGCCACTACAGAGAGACAGGCTAGAGTCAAAGAAACCAATCTGGCTTCAGTCTTCCTGGTGAGAAGAGTTGAGGCAGTGAAAGAGGTGGAGGAGGTACACTCAAGAGCTACATGGGAAGGAGAAAGAGATCTACTGGTTGATCATGCAGCTGTCTATGCTAGGATTTGAACCCAGCACCTTGCAATGTAAGGCCATTGCTCTGCTACTCTGCTACCTCCTCGGTCTTTTGAAAAATGTTTTAAATTTTGAGACAAGATCTCTCTGAATTTCTCAGGCTGGACCCCAACTTGTGATCTTCCTCCAAGTATGACATCTATCCCACTAGGCCTGGATTAGAAAAGAGATCTTTAATATTGCTATTCATTTTCAGTGTAGGCATTACATGGAGCTCGTCACATGTGGCTCACTCGGTGCTCAAACAGATTTAATGGAAGATGTAAAAATATGTAAGCACCTGCAAGGTAGGTTCAGAGTCAGGTACAGAACAGCATGAAAGACCTGGCTACACACTGGAGATTCAAAAGACCAGTACACATGGTGGAGTCCTGGAAGGAAGCTAGTGTGTCTATGATGGGAAGCTGAAGAGTCTGTGCTGGGAGCTGAGAGTCTGACATTGGAGATAAAGATGAAGGTGAGGACTGGAGCTCCTCTGAAGAAAGAAAGCAGCTTCCTTCTTTCCCCTTTCTTATTCCATTCAGGCTGTAAGCCTGTTTGTTGGCACCACTCACACCCAGAGTGGGTCTTCTGTCTTCCAAACACATTCAAGCACACCCAGCACTACATAAATCCAATCATTTGGGCATTCCTTTGTCAAGCTGACAAAAAAGCTAAATATCACGTTTATTTTCTAATTCAATCTATACCATCAGCCTGTGTGAAAAAAAAATACTATTCTTACCCCTTTTTGAAAACAAGGTGAAAAAGTAAAGGGTAGAGAAACACGAAGCAACTCCCTTTATGCTAAAACATGACCAAGCTGGAATTTTTATAAAAGCCCATCAATTCCAAAGCTCAAATTTTTCATAAAAATGCCCAACAGAACTTGGTGATTGATTAGAAGCTGGAGGAGATGCAGGCCAGGGAGTCAGAGTAATAAAGCTATGCTGGACATAGAAATGTAAATCAAGATACAACAAAACGGCAGTCAAGACACAGTTGAGCTTGAGTGGGACTTAGTGGTTTGGACACGCTCCACCGTTTTGCACACGAGGAGTCTGGGGATCAGAAGTGACCTGATCTATGTAAGTTCAAATAGCATAGTATTGGCAGAGCTCAAGTTGGAAGGAAGTCTTTCAATCTCAGGGTGTTTCTGCCTTATCCATTGCCTTCGCTAACACTTACAAGCATCTGTATATTCAGCACATGGTTTGCTAATTTCAGAAGTTTTCACTAAAAACAGAATTTCTTCTCCTGAAGTTTGTCCCACCCCAGCAATACCTGCTAAGTGTGGGTAGGAGCCGCAGATCATTACATGTCAGTACTCACTTCGAGTACTCGCTATAGGGCCAGAAGAGGGGTATGGCAAACTATTAAGCATCAATTTCCCCAAAACAAATGAGCCAACTGAATTGCTTGCTTGGAACATTTTGTTCAGAATCTCAAGAAAATTGGATGAAACAAAAGAAAGTTTAAAACTCTGCTGTTCTATTTTCCTATGAAAATTTAGAGTGCTTTCTTTTATGTACATGTTGAACATTTTTTGTGCCTTTCAGATCCGCGAGGGGTGGGTAGATTTTCTCTTGGTCTTCAGTTTCCTAACTTGTGGAACACATGAGCCCACTGTTCCCCTCCTGTGCACAAACCAGCCAACTTCCTAATTAACAAAGAATAATTACCACTGGTCAGCGTTAGCTTTGAACAAACGTCAATATCTGTAGCCTGTATTTGGGTGCCGTGTTCCTGTGAGTTATTTAACTTGGGTAAATTTATTCCACTCTCAACCTTTTATTAGATCCATCTTTCAGATAAGGAAGCTGAAGGTGAGAAAGAGTTTTTGTCAAGCTCACACGGCTAGTAAGTAGAATATCCAGATGTCAGTTCACGCTGCTTTTTCCCTAGCTCTAGATCTTTTCTCAGTCCTTTTTCCTCTGCAATTGTTCAAAGGCTCCACATCTCTTAGGATTCGAAATACAAACTACTGAAAGAAACGTAGGACTTGCTTGTGTCCTCTGCCTCCTTTCTCCACCATTTGGCTAGGAACATATACCTACCATGCAACCACAGGGCCTCTCTGCGAATACTCTCACTTTCTAAGCAGTTTCGTGCTGCCTAGCCATTAAGTATAATTTTTCCTCTATTTTGTAAATCTTGCTCCTCAGCAAACTCATGGCCACTTTATAGATTTAGACTCTTTAATTTCCAGGCACTATCCTTTCTCACCTCTCCCATTTTTCATAATTTCACTTGTTTGGAAACTACATGACTGCAAGTTTAAGAATTTTACAATGTAGACTTGTAGAGAGAGGAAAAATGCAACTTTTGTAACACGGGGATTCGGGTGTGCTCCATATTCAGTACTGTTTCTCCACATACATTTCCTATGGCAGTGTAGTTCAGGCATCTGGCTCATCATGAGGCAAAGGTAAGACCATTGCTAGTCAGCAAATTCCACCCCTAGGCATGATGGGAACTGTTTCTGGACCCTGTCTGCTCCCACCATAGCCAAAAGACTGGGCCCAAGGTATGAAAACCTGACGTGAGGGAAACCTTGAGTCCATCCAGTGCAGCATACAACTATAACATCACGTAGAATAACGGGATGCTGCCAGGAGTGGGCAGAAAGGCTTTCTAGGCTGATAAGCAGCGCATCTCAGCTCGAGAAGCAGCGGATGCCTGAGGACGCAAAAGGAACTATCCAAATAGATGAAGAAAAAATGTTCCTAGGAACTTGTGAAAAAAAAAGCTTGTGGAAAAAAAAAATATATTTGAATAACAAAGATCCTCAAATACAACAATAGAATACTATTCAAAGGCTGTTAAGCCAGTAGCCAGAGGTTAAGATTTATCAGTTCTGCAACCCGGAGAAAACTGGTTCTTTCCTCTTGACCTCATTTTAATCCCATTAAAAACAACTTGGGTTTCTATCTCAGGTCTTCAAGAAGATGCCGCTATTTGAAGGAGATGGAGAGTTGAACAACACCCTTTCCACAGGCATGACTTTGGCCCTGTGTACAGAGGTACCAACCTACTTCTAAAAAGATAACCAGCAAAACATTAAAACTGCTACATAACTTTTCAGGATTCCGGATACCATTGTGAGACTAAAGCTTACCATAGAGCATTACTGAGAAGTCTCATGTGAAAATATTTTTGGAAAATTCAATTATAGGCCAGTTGACCTCCATGAACTTGCTTTAGTGGGAGTCTGCTGAGAATAACTTCGTAGAAGAAGATAGCTTTTGATAGGTGGACTCTGACCTCTACTTCATTTCTTTTTGAAGTTCTGTTTTTACTCATGCTTTCTTCTGTCACCACAGGGCCCTTCTGTCTTAGATACTTTGGAGTGCAAAGCTGCCCACACTATGTCCAGATTGCCGTATTGCCCTCTCCTTATGAGAGACTGTCCTTGAGTCTTCTAGATGACACAGAAAGCGAGTGGGCTTTGAAATGAGTGTTCTCTCAACCACGTTCATTATAGAATTTGTCTTATTTCCTCCTTGTTGAGACAAAACACCCAACACCTAAGTGAAAGGAAGAAAGGTTTACTTAGCTCACAGTGTGTAGAAGCTTCCATGCTTGGTCAGCTGGCTCTGAAGCAGGGATGGGGGCCATCACAGAGGAAGAGGAGTGCATGCTTTGGCGAGGAAGGCAGAAGACAGCAGCAGCACACAATGTCAGTGGCAGAAGCAGCAGCAACAACACAATGAGCTTTCTTTCCCTCCCTTTATATTTCATCCAGGCTGTTCACATTGTGGCACTGAGTGAAAATGCGGATTATTCTTAATCCCAGCATCACACCCTTAATTCCAGCACCACATCCCAGAACCAGGCAGCTGTGAAAATCTGCACCTATATGTGAGGATTTTGAGGGCCATCTCAATCTAAACCATAACAGACATTCACAAAAAGTTTTAAACTAAAGAAAAAATAAAAGAAGTACACAGGCAAAGAAAAAAATTTGATGAAATCAAATTCATAAATATATTAGAAAAGATATATAGCAGAGAGAATCTGTTATTGGAATCTCCAGGCTATGGAAAGATGTTACCAGCTCCTTCTAAAAGTGGCTTACCCATTAAACATTACCAATTCAGGGTGGCCTGCCTTTCCCTCTGTTAGAATCCAGGTTCTTCTCATCTCAAATAAAGAATCGAACTAAATGCGCAGAAAGGCATGGACCAAGTTTATTTGTGAAAGTAACAGAGACAAGTTAGGGAAAAACTGGGGTTGCCAGTGAGTTTGGGATGAGAAAAAGGAGAAAAAATGACAAAAGGACACACTGGAAGAAGTGAGTCAGGCTACAGCCATGATAGAAAATTCTCCACATCTGTGTCCTTTATACTGCCCAAATATCAAAGAAACCCCAGAGAAGTTCTACATCTGGGCCCTGAGAGACACACAGTGCACGAATCTCAGGCCTCAGGCTGACAGCAGGTATAGGCCATCCTATTGAAAAACTGCTCAAGTTCTCTGGAGAAGTCTGAGTGCAGGGTGCTGGAGACTTTTGTGCATGTGTTCTGAGGTCTTACAATTAACAGATCACCTCTACTTCCCCAGCCAGCTAGGCCACACTCTCACCTCCTGTCTCAATTCTTATGCCAAGGTAAAACAGAAAATAGATAATAAAATGTTCCTTAATAAGTAAGCTTCAATCATTAAGCAGTTTAAGGAATCTCCTTACAGTCTGTCGGAGTTTTCATCAAAAGGAGATCAATAGCCATAAACAGGGGTCTGTCAGAGGTGGTGTAGGCTTAGTAATTCACATGGATTCATCAGTACAACAAAAGTAGGCTACAATATGCAAGTCAGTGGCTACTGAGAGGAAACCTCCGGCAGGAAAAATAAATGTGCCAGTGAACAGTTATAAAGGGTCAGAGGAGATAGTACACAACAATAACCCAAACATTAAACACCACAGCGGGCCATGCAGGGGTACAATTAACTTTGGAGAAGGTGGTCAGAAACACCTTCCAAGAAGGATCAATGCGTAGTTGATCTTGAAGGTTAAGTAGGAGAGCTAATAATTTCAAAATGTAGCATACTAAAGTGAGACACACATACTCACAGGGAGTAGTGTCCTGTGGAGAAATGGAAGGAGCCATGCAGTTCAACTGAGTGAGTACTTGGCCAGAATTTATCAGCACCCTTCGCATCCTGTAGAGTTTCTGTGGATATTAATGGGAGACAAAGCAAACACAAGACCCTACCCACAATGATTTTCACTCACACCTGGAAAGCAAGCTTACATGTGTGAACTAGTGGGAAAATAATATAAAGTACAATCAAAAAATAAAAAATAAAGTAAAATCAAATGCCAAAATTTGTATATAGACACCACGCACCTCAAAAGCTCCCTTTTTCAAATTTATTATTTGCAATATTTATAGACAAGGCAGCAGAGGTCCTATTTTTAAAAAAATATGGTGGGTGGGAAACATGTTTACAGCTCATCCAATCACCCATTGTTGCAGATAGAGCATCTGAATCAGTCACTGGAATGAAATGCTTGATGGTTTAGAGAAAACATGGCAACAAAACAAACTTCACCAACAGGTGGTTTGCCAAGCAACATGCAGTGTTCTTCCTTTTAAATGCTAATGGAACATACAACAAAGTGTCTTGTACTTTTTCTGAGGATCTAGCTGAATTTTGAGAAAGATTTTGAGGTGACGTGCTCAGATTCCTGTAGAAGTTGACTGAATACACTCAGTAGAACTGGATATACATGGTAAATGAAAACCAGGATTTCACTGAAGCACAACATTGGGGTATAAGACTCTTTGAGTCCTGCCCATACCTTGAGACTATCTATGGCAATGAAGGAGCAAGTCAGCAGAGACATGGATCACATAATTGCTCACCGATTATCCACAGTCCACCAGGACTGTGCTGGGTGTTATAGAGTTTCCCAAATAAACATGTCTTCCATTGATAGTTTGATAAACACCAAAAACATACTACTATCTGGCAGACCCTCTTCTTACTGGACTAGCACTAGAAAGTAAATATTTCAAATCTTCTACCATAGTTAAACAGATTGTTATTATATAAATAGGTAATGATGTAAATATAACAAAATATCTCCTTAACTGAAGGGAATAATGGATAATACTTTTCCAGGGCCGGACTGACAGTTGAGAGGACTAAAACACCTGCTTCGGCAGAGCGCAGCAGCTGGGGTTTGATCCCTGGCGTGCCGTGCCGAACCCACCCCCAGGCACGCTGAGACAGCAGTGGAGGCTGGGAGTGGTGGCACAAGCCTGTAATCCTAGCACTTTGGGAGGCAGAAAACAGGAGAATCACTACGAGTCCGATCTACATAGTGAGACCCTTGTAGACCCTGTATCTCCTGTCTTAAATGCATAAACACACACACACACACAATATTTTTCAGTTATATACGGGTAGAAAGCCACTATGTAGTGCCATTAACTATGCATAAATTGTAATTCAAGCATAGCTTTTATCATAGAATTTCTACATGCTTTTGAAATAAAAATTAGATCTGGGTTACCTTAGAAGTGTAGGTTTCGCTGCTAAAATCTGACCTGTGAGCCCCGAGTGTGCGTCTAGAAATTTCTCTGCATATCTTTATCTTTTAACTCTACTGCTCTCAGATTGACCCAGGTTATGGTCTTCATTGATCCTTGTTGCTCTGCCTTTCCATCTCTATCACTCAGGCTGGAGCTTGGATCTGTTTGTATTCTTACAATATAACTCATTCCAAGAATAACTTCCTTGTTCTTTCTCTGTGAGGATCAGACATTATTTTTCTTTTTAACACTATCATCCAACAATGATGAAAAGAAATCTTGGTAGGTACCCCTCCATAAGATCAATCATTCTCAGTGTCGTATAGGCAGCAACCAGTGTTTCTCTTAGGAACCCAGTTTTCCCACACTTATCCAGGTACTGTGGCCCTTCACCCTCTTTTACTTCTACACTCTAAATGCTTACTCTTAGGGTTCAGGTTTAAGGTGTGAGCAATGACCAGAGGTAAAGATGAGGACACTATAAGCCCAGAGAAAGAAAAGGCTACCACCACAGAGGTGAAGTAGTAGTGGTAAATGTCAGTCATTGCTGCTATAGGAGAAATGAGTTTCAGCAAACTAGAAAGTTTTCTCCAGCAGCGCTACAACTGTCTTCTCTCACTGAGAGCAACTGAACTTGCCCTCACTTCCTGAAAGGATGATTTTTTCACTACACGACAGAAATAAGGAGAGCAGGGAAGTAAGGAAGAAAAGAAGAAAGGGAGGGAGGGACGGAGGGGGAGCAAGAGAGAGAGAGAGAGAGAGAGAGAGAGAGAGAGAGAGAGAGAGAGAAGAAAGGGGGAAAAAAGAAATGGAGCAAAAGGAGGAAAGTGAAGCAACCAGTCAGATGAGAGAAAAATAGTCTCTAACGGTATCTAAAATGCATTCATTTGCACTGGTGTGAATGGCTTGTGTTTTACCTCGCTCTCTCTGACAATTATTAGACCAGCTCTAACATGCCATTGAACTTCTGAACCGTCCATGTACTCAAAAGTGAGCTTACTTGTCCCATACCAGTTGATCTCTACTCAGTGCCTATCGTGACTGAGGATGGAACCTCTCAAACATACAGGAACAACATCCCAGGCTCCGCTGACCTCAGCCTCCCCAATACCACCTAGGTGCGTCTACGGCTGCTAGCAGTATCAACTACAAAGGTGATTTTCATAGCACGGGGCCGACCATGCCAGCTTGAGCAGCCATTGTGCTCGATCTTGCCGACTCTCTTCAAATGCGTGGAGATGTTGGTGCTCAGTCTCTTTTCTCTTCCTTTCAAACTGGCATTTACTAAAATGAAAGAGGAAATTAAAT
Organism: Capromys pilorides; assembly: GCA_004027915.1. NCBI lineage: Eukaryota > Metazoa > Chordata > Mammalia > Rodentia > Capromyidae > Capromys > Capromys pilorides. The sequence continues at coordinate 1,108 of PVKN010038938.1, read as the reverse complement.
TATGTAAATCACTTTGATGAAATATCGTTGGTCTGGCATACATTCCCAGTAATCTGTATGTATATTGGTTTTTATGGCTTAAAATTTTACATTTATCCCTCACATTGGTATGCTAAAGTGGATTTTTAAAATAACAGAAAAAAAGGGAAGAGAAGAAGATATGGGTATTATGGATGAGCCTTCAATTCTAATGGGTTTTAGGGGATCTCTTCTCGGACATTGCAAACCAGATACTCTGTTGCTCAGAGACTGTGGGATGTTATTGGGTTGCAAACGGATAAAAATCCTTCCTGCCACTGGCTTTCCCAGGTTTTGTGGTTTGAATAAGAACCTTACAACTATTTGGACTTTGGTTTTGTGGCTAATATATGATAAAGGGGTTATTAAGCAGCAGTCCTTGAGCATTTGGGTCAGTGGTGGCAAGCAGTCAGGGACACTTCTTTTTTTGGCAACATAAAAATTCTCTGGTACATCCATGGTAGCAATGATCAAGCAACTTCTGTGTCAAGTAATATACGTGACAAATTAGCTGTGCTACTGACAGGTAGAAGCTGTGGGATTCTGCTAAGTAGAATACACAAGCTTCAGAGAACTCCTTCATCCCAAAGGGCTTCGCATCTCTTTCTTCCCAAACTAAAACTAAGTTGAAGTGCTCCAGGTACAATTTTACATTTTGGTGTGTAGTTTTTCATACTTTCTTTTCTTTATTCTATTATTATCTGGCAGAAATACTTTTTTCATTAAGATAATTTGTGTTTCTAAAAAAAGATAATTTATATTCCTGAATGTTTCTGTTCAATTTCTTTAAAATTTCCTAACCTGCTACTGGAAACCTGGTGTGGTGTCAGGGCAGTAGGAAGGTGAAAGGTGAGCAAAGAGCACTGCGTGACTTAGGAGACCTCACCCACCCATCACCTGTGTTCAGCCAGGCAGTTACTGCCATTCCTTAGAAACTGCAGATTCAAAAGGCTGCTCATGTGCTTAGGGACACCCTTTTCAAATGTGTTCTAGGTTTGTTTATGTTTCCCACTATAAAGATATTGCCATAGTAAAGTTCCATTTCTTCACCTTTCTGAAAAACAATAATAAAAGGACCATTTATGAAGCA
>PVKN010038937.1:0-10969 GCA_004027915.1 Capromys pilorides | reverse complement strand
CCGCACTGTTAGTACCCGAGTACCTTTAGTTCCCAGAGCACCTTTATTCCTACAGAATGAGCACCAGAGTACCGCTAGTTCCCAGAGCTCTGTTAGTGCTGCAGTGCTAGCACCAGAGTACCATCAGCACTGCAGCATTAGCACCAGAGTACCATCAGTGCTACAGCATTAACGCCCAGAGCACCATTAGTGCCACACTGTTACTACCCGAGTACCTTTAGTTCCCAGAGCACCTTCATTCCTACAGAATGAGCACCAGAGTACCGTTAGTGCCCAGAGCTCTGTTAGTGCTGCAGTGCTAGTACCAGAGTCCCATCAGTACTGCAGCATTAGCACCAGAGTACCATCAGTGCTACAGCATTAACGCCCAGAGCACCATTAGTACCGCACTGTTAGTACCCGAGTACCTTTAGTTCCCAGAGCACCTTTATTCCTACAGAATGAGCACCAGAGTACCGTTAGTGCCCAGAATACCGTTCCTATCCAGGGTAGTGTTGCTACCCAGAGTACCATCTCCACCCAAGTATCATTCCTATCCAGCATGCCGCTAATACCCAAGCAACACTGCCATCCAGAGTACTTGAGTGACATTGCTGTCTAGGGTGCCATTGCCTCCCACAGTGCCGGTAGCACCAGAGTACCATTGTTACCCAGATACTGTTACTGCACAGAGTACCACTGCCACCCCAGCCACAGTCCTGCGAATAGTACCTTTCCGTCACGTACCACTCCTCCCCCGGGTACCATTCCTATCCAAGGTACCGTTCCTCACCCAAGGCCATATTACGCTATTCCTACCTGGAATATCATTCATACCAGGGTAACATTCCTATCCAGGGCACTGCCCCCCCCCCCCGCCAGAGTACCGTTAATACCAGAGTAATATTCCTACACAAGCTGTCACTGCTGCCAGCTGTACTGTTAGTACCGGAGTACTTCCTGGCCAAGGTACTATTCCTAGTCCAAGGCCGTACTACTGCATTCCCACCCAGATTACCCCCAGTACCAGAGTACCACACCTACCCTGAGTACTATTGCTATCAAGGGTGCCATTAGTGCCACATCGCCATTCCTACGCAGGGTACCTTTTCTTGAAGTGCCATCCCTGCCCTGGGCATCATGACTGCATCATTACCCAGACTATTGTTACTATCCCGAGTAGCATTCATGCCCGGGCACCCTTGCTACAGAGAGCACTGTTCCTACCCCAGGTAACACGAATACTCTCAGCACAGCTAATGTCCATGGTAGCATTCTCACCCAGGGTGCCATTCCTACGCTGGCACACTACTTTCATAGGCCCGGACAGAGTACCATTGCTATCCAAGGTACTATTCCTACCCCAAGGCACCGCTACCGCCTTCCTAGCCCAGTCCCACCTACACCCAGTTGATCCATTTCCTAGCTTACGTGGCTCCCAACAGGACCCATCACTCTTTGTTGCTAGAGGTGGTGTCAAGGTGCCTATGCCCTACAGGAGGCTTAGCAGCATCTCTGGTCTTGAGCCACACCCCTCCAGACACCAATAGCAGCGCGACCTCCTCAATGTTGACAGCGAGGGACAGACGAGGAACCTCCTCAGACATTGCCCAAGAATCCCCAGGGCATCGTATGGCCTCTGGGTATAATTGCTATTATAAATGGATCTAGAACCCTGGTGATATTTGCCCAAAGTGCTTCTTAAATCTAATTGTGATATTGCTTGTTCCCGTTAAACCTAGCAAATTGACAGTGAGAAGGAAAGCCTTGATAATCTAAATTTAATGGACGCTCCCCCAAGAGCAGAACCTGACCTCTGAGAACTATTACAGAAGGTATTTTTCAGTTTTTTTTCAAATAAGTAAGCAAGGTCTATGCTCTGCTATCCCTGGCTGCCCGCTGAGTATAAAGAACCTGCGCTGCGCAGGCATTCACGGAGGGGAGAGAAGTTTCCAGGGTGAAATCGGGCAGTCTAAACCCACTTGTTTTGCCTGCTAGCCTAGAGGAGACCCACTAGGTTTAACTGTATCTAGCCCTCTCTGAAGACCTGAACTCTGTTGGTTGCATTTGGGGGGCTGGCAGTTGAGAAAACAATTCTACGAGTGACGGAGAGGCACATCCCTCCCATAATCCTTTGCATGATCTGAAAAGCTCAGCTACGTTTGTGGTCCTTTGTTAAGCAGCTGGGTCTTTTTGATGCTTGGGAAGTAAAGGTTTGTGGCTGAGGAGGTGAAACTTCACTTGGGAAATGAGGGACTATCGTATGTATACGTGACGGCATGGAGCAGTCATAAAGAACTATTACGAGACTGTCGTAAAGAGGGATGAGAACCTGTCATTCGCAGCGAGGTGAACACAACTGGAGAAGACCGGGTCCGGTGAAGTAATTCACACACAGAAATGCAAGCACCGTGCGTTCTCCCTCACATGTAGACGTTGAGAAAAGTGAGCTTGAGATTAGAACAGTGTGCACTGGGTGCTGGAGAGGTGCGTACTGTATGGGAAAGACACAGGTTGAAGAAAAGCATGCTTGGGTTCGATCAATGCATGCTGTAGACATGCCTGGGAACATAGATGCTGCAGTCCTCCTCAGCTGGCCGAGGCTAAGAAGATTGCAAATTCTAACACAGCCCAGGGTTCCTGAGCCACTTGTGGAAAAATGGCTGGGTTCAATTCCAAGACTGGCAAAAAAAAAAAGAATCATTAGTACTTTTAGTAAGAAAGAAGAAATCCCCTAGTTTAGACAAGTTTTGTAAAATATGAGCTCATAACGAAGCTTCCTGTGGATGTGCAGAGGGCCTGAGTACATGCTAAGGCCAGGGTTGTCATCCACCCATGCGCAACAAAGGGCCTACTGTGTGCAAGAAGCCTTTCACCCTGTGTCTCATCACAGTCCTGGAATCAAAGCACCTCACTTTACAGAAAAAGAAAGTCAGCCACAGAAGAATGTGTGGAAGCTCACCTTGCCAGGAGAGGTACCCAAATCCGCATCACCCAGTGTGGTGTCTCCCGAGGGAGCCCTTGCACTTCACAGTCGTCCCTTTGGAACCTGCTTTTGCTCTTTCAGCACAGTAGTTTGGGAAACTCAGAACTTAGCATTGCATTCTGCTCCCAGAAGCTCGGGGCGGGAGGTGGGGAGGGGAATAGCCCTCTGTGTAGTGCTTTGATTTCTCAGCATCATGAGAGTTGCTTCTCCTTTTGTAATGGAGCAGAATACACACAGGGAAACAAACCGTTCAGTGTACAGGAATTGGGGGTCATAGGCAAGAGGAGGAGAAACAAGAGCACCCTCAGCTTTATCAAGCCTTACTAAAGGCAGCTCTTTGCCTCTGCAGATAGACGCTAATAATTAGAAAGACAAAGGCAGAAAGAGGGAGAAAACCAGATCAAGGAAGATGCCAGGTAACACAATTAACAGAAGAGCTTAGCAGGAAGAGTCCTTAGGCAACACAGGGATGTGGCCCACAGCAGGAAAGGTCAGGGTGACAGGCCACCCCCACCCATCTCAATAAAATGCAAAGGTCACAAGAAATTGCCACCTAATGGCGCTTATTTAATACGTAAAACATACATGCCCCCTTACACTTAATCATTCATTCTGCTGCCTTTCTGAGAGGCTCCGTTGCATGCACACACACTTATCAATCACCAAGGTGCAGGAAGCAATCCAGCAGCCAGGAGGAACCAGGAACGCACTCCTAGGTAAGATCAAAGACTACCAAGAGAATGGGTCAGATGGCGAGCACATCCAAGGGCCTACCTAGGGGTTAGTAAAGACACTACTCATTAAGACGGAAATCCAGGCAGACATGCCTAGGTTAGGAACAAAGACAGCCAAGACGGCAAGTCAGAAGGGACGACTTTCAGGAGGAGTAGTGGTTGACTGCTTCTCTAAACTCGAGAGGTTTAGAAGTTTACCTAAGTCAGCTCAGCAATTCTACACTCCAGGGTATAGAGGATGGGCCCTAGCATGGCTCACTACCGAGATGGTACAAAAGGGAAACGAGGAAGGGTGGACCAGCTTGTGTGGACTAGAGGAGCTCTAGTCTTCGCCTTCAGCTTAGACATCATCTCCTGGCTGCCAGCACGGACTCTTTGGTGTCTGGCTTGGATCCTTCAACCTTCCAGCATAAACTCTGCTGCTTTCCAGTGCAGCCCCATCAGCCTCCTGGTACAGATTTGCGCAGAGTGCTGCAGGGAGCTCCATACCTTGGGCTGAGGTCTTCAGCTTGCAGCGTGCAGAGGCCTTCTGCACAGTTTCTCATCCAATTCTTCTGGCTGCCCACCAGAAGCCAATCTTGTCATTGCTCACACATTTGCATATCTTGGGTGATATCTCTTTCTGTAGTAAAACCCTGACTGATACTGAAAGAAACATGGAGATAAGGCAGACACTGGTCCTGTAAAAAAAGATCTAGAGACAAAAGCCCACAAGTATTTCCTTTCAGATACATCCTACTGCTCTAGGGTAGCTGTCTGTTGTCTCTTCTTCCTGTCTACATCTTCAAATATAGTTTTTATTTTTATTTTTTAAATGTATTTGGTTGTTGCAGGGTCTCACTATGCAGCTTGGATTCACCCACTTTCAGCCTTCCCAGCACTGTGATTACAGGCAGGAGCCTCCACACCCAGACTCTGGCCCACCCTAGGGGCAAGGCTGGTGTGGCGTGCGATGCCGGGGATTGAACTGCTGCCCCTGTGTTTGCCTAAGCTTGACTAAGAAAGCACTTTAGTTTGCTGAGCTACGTCACTGGCTCCCAAGTACATCATTTTTATTTTAAACTCTGCTTTTTTAGTTCTTTTTAAAAAAATTTCCTTTTATTTAGTAAATCAATTACAGGCTTGCCAAACTTAAGAGATCGTGTTTTTGTTTCTTTATTATTATTATGGCCGGCTCAGCAGCCTGCCCTGGGGGTGCAGCTGGAGCAGCATGTGGTGTCAGGGATCGAACCGTGGTCCCTGCAGTTGCCTAAGCAGGTGCTTTAGACTGCTGAGCCATCTCACCGGCCCTTTTAGTTCTTTACTGATGTCAGGTTCAGGATTACTGGCAGCTGCATGTTAATCAGAGCAGTGGGCCAGTGCACGCCCTTCTCCAGATGTGACAAATGTACTTCATAAACCCTCAGTCTTGTGCAAGTAGCCCTTCTACCTAGTCCTGCAGAATGCTCATCATCCCAAAACAAAGCTCGATGTCCATTAATAAACTTCCCCTTTCTATGGCCCCTGGTAGCTATTCATTCTTTCTGTCTCTATCCATTTGCGTATTCTGAATATTTCATGTACGTGGAATCATACCATATGAATTTTCTTCTTTATTTTAAAGAGACAACGTCCTGAGTTCGATCCCCAGTACTGGAAATGAAACAAAACAAAACCCTGAATATTTTAAAGATAATTTTTTCAAATTCTTTAAAAAATTAAAGATGATGCAGAATTTCAAAAAAAGAAGATGGTAGTGGTATAGGAGAGTGAGACTCCTAACCTGCAAGATAGCTGGGGTGAGCGCATGCTCTCTAAAACTGGAGAATGAATTTTAAGAACGATGGAGGTTAACTGCAATTAATTTAGTGGGAGAAAGAAAGCTCCTGCCTGAGAGAGAGACAGAAGGGGACCCGAGTGGGTTGCCAAGCACCCTGCCTTTTCTAGGGATTTTTATAGAGCAAAACCACAAGGTGAGGCAGGTCTAGGGTGGCAAACATAGGAACTCATTAGGTTGGCATGAGGCCGGACAAAACTATGGTCAACCAATAAGATTTTAAGCATAACTGCTCAGGTAAAATTGATTAAATGGGGATCAAATGGGAAAGTGAGTCACGTAGCAAGTGGGTATTAACACAGAACAAGGACTTTTCTTTTCTTTTCTTTTTTTTTTTTTGTATATTTTAGGGAGGGGTCTCCAGGGTGTTCAAGGTCTCACTACTAGAAAGACTCATAGTGACCCGCCTGTTTGTAGCCTCCCAAGAGTTGGGATTACAGTCTCCATTGCCATCTCATCACGCCCAGGTGGCTGGGCCAGCACTACTGGCCACTGTGCCTGCTTGTAGGCGCTTTAATATACTGAGCTTTTTGGCCAGCCCTCTTTCTTTTTTGTAAATGTATTTAGTACATTTAGTACATAGTATAATGTTTTCAAGCTTCATCTATGTTGTAGTATAATATGCATCTTATTTCTTCTTATGGTCATGTAATAGTCCACAAACTCACATTTTGTTTAACCATTCATTTGTTGGCAGATATTTTTGGTTGTTCCCATCTTTCAGCTATTGAACAAGTATCACTTTATCCTGTGTTTCAGATTTTGAAAGGGTGGAACTTCTGGGTTACATGGAACTCTAATTTTTCTCTGTCTCATTTAGCTCGCATTTCATCTCTGCCACCAAGCCCATAATTTTTCACTACTACTTTTTCAACAGCCTGTCAACAAACACAAATGTCTCACTGCATACCTCCACAGAATTTCTGATCAGGGTAGCATACAAGTAACCAGATAATGGCAGCACATATTTTTTTTAATGCTTCAGATGGGATACCTTAGGAACACACTGGAAAACAAGCCCAGTGGTTATCATAAACTGACATTTATTGAGCACTTACTATGTACTAAGCACTAAATGGGGGGAGTTAATTTCCTAGCCAACCCATCCCTTCATTTCACAAAGAACTCTGTCTGTCTGTTTGCTACTGTGTAAAAGACAGCTCTTAGACCCCTCCATCTATGATTTTCAAAGATTCATGTATAAATACCTCAATTCCTTTATTTCTACGTAGAGATAAAAAAATTAGCATCTCAAGAAGCGAAAAACAATAAACAAGCCCAGCGACAGTTGTAATCTGTTATTTAAGAATTCCGGGAAGCTGGGATTCAAGGAGGCACATAATAGCTTATCCTGATGGCCCCTTGTTTGTTGTCTCCTCCCCTGCTTGGAATGTTTTCAATCAACATTTGTGTAACCCTAACATTAGGCAAGTGGTGGTGGTCAGAGATTGTAGCCTTTCTTTGCTAAGATGATTATACATGTTCCAAGCCCAAAATAAAACTGAGATGCTTCTGGAGCTCTGGGCTCACTTAGAGAGAGATAGATCTCAGTGAGACCTCTGAGCAAAACTCAGCGGGTCTTCTCGTGGTTTCTTTCGGCACCGACTCATAACATACAACATTTCTATATTACTGGCCGCTTACATTACTACACTTAAGTTCATTTGCCTGCCGCCGACTGAAGCAATGGAGCCTATATGTTTGAGTAAAAGGAAAAGGACTTATTCAAAGGCAGCTGTGAGGAGGTGGAGGGGTCCCTCTGCTCAAATCACCATCTCCTGTCCCAGCAGGCCACAGCCTCTTGGAGTAAGGAACCGAGGTCAGGGAGACAACGCAGCTCTCCGCTGGGGGCTTCTTCTCTTCCAGCCATCTGCAGCTCTTCCTCTTTTTTTGTGGAAAGGACTCTGGGCTCCAGCCTCCTGGGGCCGCCATCTGGATATTCTGTCATGGCTTTTTGGCAGAGGAGAGGAGGGTGTTTTGACTATGCACGCAGCAGGAGGAAGTTGTTTATCTGTAAAAGAAAAAAAAAATCCATTTTGCAGCACCAGTTAACCAGGTCAGGAAAAGAGATTGGGAGGGAGGTTGTAGACGTCTCAGGACTGAGGTAATTCTGACAGAGCATGCTGGAGCCTTTACCAGAGCTCTCGGCGTGGCTTAAGAACACACCAGATGCTCACTGTTTTCTTCTCCAATCCCATGGAAACCCTCTCCATACATCCTAAACAAATGCTTGCACTTGCGTTTTCCCCTTGGAACCTGCTTTTACTCCTTCAGTGCAATAGTTTGAGAAACTCACCGAGGGCTGGAAATTGTCGGAGTCCCTTTCAGGTTCTTGTCTCGGTCTAAACTTATAATCTTAAAACCCGTATTGGAATTTTATCAACTTAATTCTAATCTACCACTTCCAGCGCAACCCACGGCGATAACAAAGACACTAAAATATATTTATACAATCAATGGGGAGCCAAGGGGCCCTAGGTCCAATCATGAAAGTGGCTTCTGGAACCAACAGAACGACCCAGGGCTGTACTTGGGCTTTATTCATTGGAGAAGGGGGAGTGGCTTGTGAAAGGGAATTTTGGGAAGGTGAGCTCTGAAGGGAATTGTGGGAAGAAGGTGAGCACTGTGAGCTGGGCTAGGTAAGAGGACTGCATTTACCTCTGCTATATTCAGAGATATACAAAGAAAGTAATTTGCATTATGCTGTTGAGCTAGCATCTAATATTTTGGAGGTCTGATGTTTTTAGCTCTGACGTGTAATCTTTCAAGCCCCAGGAAGTCATAGCCTCTATCCCGAGGCTCAATCCCAGCTGACACCGCGGAGCCTTGGCTCTTCATCCTGTTATCAGGGAAACACGTGTGCCACTTTCAAAAATCACCACCAGCACCTCGGCTAGACCAATACAAGCTGCTTAAGGCCAATTGAAAGGATAAGGAGAAGTCCTAGCCAGCTCTGTACATTTCAATACGAGGGAATAGGGTCAGGCTCAGTCAAAATGGAGACAGTCGCTTTTCTTTTAAGGAGAGCTGCGCAGGCGGTCCTCCACAGAAATCAACAAATAGCAGCAGGGGTCCAAGGTCCAAGGCCAAGGAGCTCGAATCTGTCCCTGTCCCTTAACGACAAGACTTTCCTGGCTCCAAGCATGACTTTGACTGTTGCTGTGAAAACCACACACTTAGTGGCTTCAAGCAGAACTGTATGATCCTGCAATTCAGGAGCCGGTAGTCCAAAGTCCCACGGGGCTAATGCCCTCGGGACATCAGGAGGGCTGGCTTGCTCCTGGATGTTCTTGCGTCCTCCAACTTCCCACAGGCTGCTGACCCTTGACCCTTTCCTGCATCTTCAGCGCCAGCAGTGGCTGATGCAATCTACTGCACAGTGGGCGACTGTGACGCTGGAAGTCTTCCTTTCATCTTCCTCGTAGAAGAGCCTTTCTGGATCATCAGGGATATTTTTCCCATCTGCAGTTTAATCCCATCTGCAAGGATCCTCTTATGAAACATCCCATGACCCGGAGATTAGGATGTGACCACCTTAGACATGTCTCCGATTCTGCCTGTCACAGGAAACCTCCGCTAAACTCTTCATAAAAGGCAGATGTCAGGGCTGGGGATTTAGCTCAGGGGTGCTGTGCCTCCCTGGCAAGTGTGAGGTCCTGAATTCGATTCCCAGCACAGCCCCCACTCCAGCCAAAAAGACAGAAGTAAACAGACCAGCAGTTTGGAAAGGCGAAATGTTGAGACATGTGTCTGTCTTGGTCAGTTCTTTAGGACACAGCAGAGAACGTGCTTGAATAGCTGTCTGCCTCTCCCCGGTGAGAGGCTGCTCTTGCCCGCCCCTCGGCAACCTGAGAAAGATCCTGCACCTGCTCATTTGTATGCGCGAGGTCTGCTTAATCGCATCCTCTCTTTGGGCAGAGCGGACATTCACTGTGGCACGTATCCAGTGTGAACTGAAAAGAGCTATTTTATGTTGAGCAATACAAGAAAACAGATGCTGTGTCTCCTAGGATAAAAAAAAAAAAAAAAAACAATGGCTCCTGATTACAGGTATTGAAGTCTCTCCTTACTAAATAATGTATGCCTATTTTGTGTGATTAAATTTGATAAATTTGCGTTCTTGGGGATTTATTTGTATATGAACCCATCAAGGAATAAAATGGAAAGTGAAGGGCTCCAGTGCTTACTCAGCTATTCCATATTTGCATTTACCTCATAGCACCCTTCCCCAAAAGCTACTTTAAAATTAAAATTGGAGATTTTTTTTTAATGGCATTGTATCTGCACAAAAACAAGAGATAAGTAATATAACAAGCTATAAATCAAAGGCAATTTTTATATATGTGGTTACTGGAAGTAAATGGAATATGTGAAATCAAAGATGGAAAGCTACAAGCTGCAGGAGAGCAAAATCTTGAGTCTCTGCTTTGTTTCTCTCAGACAAGCACCAGGCAGACAAAACTCAGTGGAGGATAGGCTCCACACTGTGTAAAATTCAGCTCTCCCAAGACAATCTTTGGAAAGAATTTAATTATGAGAGGCCTGTGGAAAGCTACAGCTTGAATATTAATAAAGCAATCAGAGAGCCTGGCATGAAGAGGAAAAGAAAAGAGGGCTTGAAGGAAGCATGCTTTGGCTCTGCCAGACCATTAAAAATTAAGCAAGACATGGGAATGTGCTGGTTCCCCTCCTTAATTTCTTATTACTAGAAAACACAGAATACTACTCAATCCTTGTAGGGATCTGTTGGTCTTATTGTGAATGGTTCTACCCCGGGAGACACGGTGGTAGGAATGAGAAAGATAGACAAGATGATGAAAAGCTGGGCTGGTGGTTGCTAGTCTGTCTGATGGGCATGACTAACTCAACGCACACAAAAATGATCCTGTATTTATACTTTTGTGTAGGAGTCCCTCCTGTGTCCTCATTTTGATCTAAGAAGTCAGTATTTTTCATCCCAAAGTTACATTATTGGAATCTCAGTGAGGTAATTCTAATCTACCACTCCCAGCACAACCCACGGTGATAACAAAGACACAATATATATAATATATATTATATATATTATATTTATATTTTATTTATATATATATATATATATATTATATATATATATAATATATATATATAATTAACGGGGAACCAAGGGGCCCTAGGTCCAACCATGAAAGCAGCTTCTGGAACAAAGAGAACGAATCAGGACTGTACTTGGGTTTTATTTATTGGAGAAGGGGGAGTGGCTTGTGAAGGGAATTGTGGGAAGAAGATGAGCACTGAAGGGAATTGTGGGAAGGAGGTGAGCACTGAAGGGAATTGTGGGAAAAAGGCAAGCACTGTGAGCTGGGCTAGGTAGGAGGCCTGTATTTACCTCCGCCATATTAGAGAGGATATGCAAAGGAAGTAATTTGCATTATGCTATTGAGATAATATCTAATATTTTGGGGGTCTGGTGCT
>PVKN010038936.1:0-10969 GCA_004027915.1 Capromys pilorides | reverse complement strand
AAGGAATAAAGACAGTGGTGATCCCAGTGTGTACCTCTGCATCTAGGCTCTGTGAGAAAAGTGAAGGAATGCTGACAGCCTGTGAAGAGAGGCTCAAAGGCGAGCTCACCTCAGACCCACGGGGTTCCTGCTGGGTTACACTGTGATGCTGTCTCCCCCAGCATTCCTGCCTGAAGCCTTGGTCTTTGTCTTCAAGTACATGTGTGAGTATGCGGAAAGGATCATGGAGGCCCCCCAGCATCCTCGGTGCACCTCATCCACATCCTTGCAGTTCAGCAACACGGGGGGAGGTCGACCATCGGAGCTGTCAACGTCTGTGGTGCTATTAGAGATGGATTAATTTCCTCAGCTAAGTAAGCAAACAGCCAGCTCCAAGTACAGAGAACGTTGAAGTCACTGAATTCAACACCACAAGAGGAAGTTGGACTGACGTAGGAGTGGGTTTTCATTCTGCCTCATGCAACTGGGCAAAATATTTGATAGCTAAATATGAAAGACCCTGAAGGTGCCACATTGGTAACAGGTTTCCAGAGTTCAAACTCTTACAATGGAACCCTTTAGAGCTTCTACATCAAAACTGTTAAGCAGAATCAACTTTTTCCATGGCAATAGAGGCTATGGGTATAACATGTGACAACTCAACATAAATGTCCATGCCTGATAAAACCTCTTCAGAACCTATTGCGATATGAAGAGAAAAAAAAAGTGGGGAGGGCTAATATTTGATGGACTTTTCTCTGGGAATCAGTTAGTAAACTGAGGCTAGGTCTCAGACAGGATATAAATGGTCCAGCCTCCAACAGGGTGCAGAAGTCTAAATGAAGGAGTGGCGAGCCCAACTCCACAAGAATTTGCTGAGGAGGAGAGCAGCTCCTCACTGTGCTTCATTTCGAAGCTTCTCCATGCACTGCACGGCTTGAGCTTCTGGAAGCCTGAGGTCCCACACTTCCCCTGGGATTGTCAAGCCTAAGATCACCGCACACACACACACACACACACACACACACACACACACACACAGTAGAAGATGGCAGGGAGCACAGAGGGCCACTGCCAAGTGACCACGTGTCCCTGAGAAGGCTACGGTGGAAGAGAAGCATGGGGAGAACGAGAAGAGTTAGCTACTGCAATGTGTTTGCTGTTTTGCACGTCAAGGTGCCAGGTACACTGTGAGTGCTTGCACTGTGAGCACAATAGAAAACTTGCTCTTTTATGCCATGAACTGGGAAGGACCCCTGCTTTTTGGTTGGGCTACATTATATATTTATTTAACAATTTGGCCTGGAATTTTAAAATTCAAGTATGATTTAGCTTCAAAGAAGTTTATGTGCTGGGCGTGGTGGGGCACGCCTGTAATCCCAGCACTTGGGAGGATAAGACAGGAGAACTGGTGTGAGTTTGAGACCAGCCTTGGTTTCAAAAGTGAGCTCAAGACCAGCCTGAACTGTATAGCACGACCCTGTCTCAAAAAGACAAAAAAAAAAAAAAATACTTTATGTACCATATATAAGTCTGCACCCAAGCAAATAGTACAGATGTCAATAGAAGCACTCTTCTTAATCAGACAAAAGAATCATAACTTTGAATTGAACAATATTGCATTATGAAGTATTATAACACCACTCCTTGCATCCTCATGTACATGGATTTTAGTACATAAAGTACTAAAGTAGAATTTCTTTTAATGCATGAGAAAGCTGGTAACCCTACCATGACAAAGACCAGTTGGAAGAAAAGGCTCCCTCCTGAGGTTATCATCAGGGACAGGTATACGAAAGCACTCTACCTGTAAAGGATAAGGCAAGACCTGCTGCACTTCTAGATAATACATATTAAACTCACAAGAGTATAGACTATTTTCAAGCAAATGGTGGGAACTCCAAGACAAATATCAAAGAGACCTGTAAGAGGGGTTGGGAAGATAGCTTGGCAGTCTAAGCACCTGCACGGCAAGCACAAGGACTCAGGTTCGATCCCTGACCCTGAATGCCATGCCAGCTCCTGAATTTAGGGAGTGCCTTGCCAGCCACTGAAACGAGACATGGTGGCTCTGGTGGCACATGCCTGTCATCCCAGTGCTGGGAAGGCTGAGACAAGAGGATCACTGTGACTCTGAGCTATGTAGCAAGACCCTGTACTGAATAAATAAATAAAAGATTTTTACATTTTTTTAAAAAGATACTTGTGAGAAAACAAAACTACCCAGGATACATAGAAGTCAACCCACAGTATTTTGCATGAAATAAGAAACAAATCACCAGGACTTTAACAAAAAGTGAAATTGCAGTCATAAAGGAGGAGAACATTAGTCATTTTGAACTCATGTTGCGCTACTATAGACTTTAGAATTCAAAGACACCATTTTAAAACAGGTTTAATGCTCTCCATATGGTTAGCGTGCTAAGTGGAGACATGGAAGGAATTTTAAAGACCTGAATCAAATTTTTAGAGATGGACAACTGAAGGTGTGGATGATAAAATACACTCGCTAGGCATGAAACAGGTACAGAACAAAAGACCAGTGAACTCGAAAGTATGTTACCAGAAACAGTTAAAGAAACCCAGAGAAAAAATTGCTTGACTTTATAAATGACTCAAGAATTAGGGTCATTGGACAAATGTTTGGTGAATAATACAGCTACAGCCCGTGTCACTAAAAGGATGTGACCAGTAAAGAATAAGAAGGAAGGAGATAGAGGAGGAGAAGAGATGGGAAGAAAAAAATAAAGATGTGAAGATCACAATTATTCCTAATTTGGTTAGAAAAAACTATAAATAAATAGATTCAGGAAACTAAATGCAAACTAAAAATAAGAAACTAAGAGCAGTGTAATGAAACTACTCAAAGATACGATAAAGAATAATTCCTGGAAATGACCAGAGAAAAAAGAAAAACAGGACGAGCAGCACAGTTTTGATGGTAGCAGGTTTCTTGCCGGAAACAACAGAGACAGGAAGGTAATGCGGCCAGAGGTTCAAAGGACTTGGAAGGGAAGGGCTGCCCACCCGGGAAAACTTGGTCCCCGGTGAAGCGATCCTGCAAAAGCAAAAGTAAGATGAAGGCTTTCAGCTGAAAATGAAGGAAGAGGCCAGGCGTGGTGGCGCTCACCTGTAATCCCAGCCCTTGGGAGGTTGGGACAGGAGGATCGGTGCGAGTTTGAGACCAGCCTGGGCTGCAAAAGTGAGCTCAAGGCCAACCTGAACTGCATAGTGAGACTCTGTCTCAAAAAGACAGAAGAAAAAAAAAGGAAGAAAACGCCAGAAGGCTGTCTTGGCAATATCCAACCACCACTCCTGGAAATATCAAAGGGCTTTCTCTAGAGAGAAGGGAATGACCAGCTGGGAAGTGGCCCTGAGGCACAGAAGGAGGAGCTTCAGCATCTTAGCCACAGGCGTGAAGGCATGAGTTCCCCCCAGTGATTGAGTTCACTCTAGGAAACATGAGCAAACTGTGACAAGATGGTGTGATGTTTAGTGGATAGCAAGCAACAGCAGTTGAATGAATGACAAAATGCCTCCAAACCAAGAAAGGAGAACAAAACTATTGAACGGTCCCTGTGTTCTCTGTTGCCCAGCATAATATCACTTGATGATAGACTGGGAGAAATGAAAAGTTTATGTCATGAGCGCAAAAGCGACCACTAAAGTAGCAAAACAATAATTAATAGGTTTACAAGGAAAATAATTTAATACAGGACACATCATTCATAAGATTATTTTATAATAGTCACCAAAAGGGCCCAATGCAGAAGAGTACAGAAAACCTGCCCACGTGCTAGAGACCCACAGCAATGTCTGCACAGGTCCAGCTGGAGACCCAGAGCCCACAGCAGTGCCTCCTCTGTGTCCAGCTGGAGGCCTAGGGCCCACCACAATGTGTCATGCAAGGCCATTTCAAGGGTCTGCACTGGGAAGGCTCGAAGACCAGGGTGGAAGCTAGAAAGTCTGCACCAGCAGGATGAAGGATCTGTGCCAGCAGGCCAAGGGACCTGCCCTGGAGCCAGGAAGTGATGCTCAAGGCAGGGACCAGAGCTCCCCTGAGGAGTACCATAGCCATCCTCAGGGACAAAGACATCTCAAGCTTCTCCACTGATGAGGACAACAGAGTCCATATCTGGAGAGCCAGTGCGACAGGCTTCTCCAGGAGAACAAACAGCACCACCTCCTCCCTGCCACCTCCCTCCTCCAGTCCTGCCTCCTGTGCTGTTGGCTGCGATCCCCAAGTGGGCCCTCCACACCCGGAATGCTGCTTCAGTTCAGCTGAGTGCTACAAGTGAGCCACCAGCTGTCCATCCTCCATAGACAATAAGGGAAAAAATGAATGCAAAACTAGAACTACAAAGACACAGTGTTAATGCAAAAGGAAGTTGAAATTTCGAAAAGAAACCAAAGAAAAGACAACACAAATAAAATAAAAACAATAAGTGGATTTACACCTAATCAAATCCACAGTCACAGGAACTAGAAGTGGCCTAAATGCGTGCCTTAGAAAAGGCAATGGGTAGGGGAGATAGCTCAGTGATATAATCACCTGCCTGGCAAATGCAATGTCCCAAGTTCAATCCTTAGCACTGCAAAAAAAAAAAAAAAAAGGCAATGATATAAAAGTGAATATATATTACCTCTCAGAAATAGACTTTGTTTATAATGCCAAAAGTAGGCAAAAACAGAAAAGGAAAAAATGATATACCTTTAACACTAAGTTCAATATTTTAGGAATCTGTATTAATGTCTGCTGTTTTTTGTATCTAGCTGTCCCTCAAAAGCCTCATGTAAATCATGGGGCTGCCAAGCGCACAGCTCGAGGGGCGGAGCTTGAGGGGGCGTGGCCAAGAGAGTTGTGAACTGTTAAATTGGCAGCTCGCGCTGTCAGAGGGCCCCTCCCCGAGGCGGCGATCTCTTGGAGGCATGGAGCGGATCATCCTGGACATGGCAGCGCCCCAGCCTCTCCTCCACACCCTATAAGGTAGGGGCAGCATCTTAAAACCTCCAGTCACTGTGAGCTAAATAAACCTTTCCTTCGCTAAGCTAGTGTGTCTGGTATTTGTCCCAGCAATGACTGAGAAAATAACTAAAACAATATCAGACAAAGGATATTCCATGAAGAGAACATTAGAACACATAAGAGACCATTTCACCACAACAAAGGAATCAAGTTATTAAGTGGCTGGAACCCGACCGTACACGTGCATGCACATAGTAAGGTCTTCAGTACATACAGAGTCATCGCATAAAGAAATAAGCTAATCTATAATTATAGCTAGAGATCGAAGTACTTTTAAACGGCCACTGAGAAATCATGGGGACAGAAAACGTGAAATAATATGGATTTGAACAAAATCATCAAACAGCTTGAATGAACCAGTTTTTATAAAACACCTTAACTAATTCAAGAATTGCACAATGCACAATACTTTTATGCAGCCACCAAAAAATTTGCTGAAGTGGACCGTATCCTGGGCCACTGACAGAGTCCCAGTGCATTGAAAGTGACCCACGTCCAGGTGATCACGCTGCATTGTGCGCAAAATGAATTTTACAGGCATCCTCAGAAAACCTCTCCAAAGCCACCAGTGCACTTCTAAACAAGTCATGGGTCAAAGAGAAAACTGGAAAAAGCAAGAAAATATTTCCCACTGATTGAAAATACAAAGGTGACCTGCTTAGGTTTTAGGAAGGCTCCAAAATCTTCAGAAAGTACAGGCCAGTAAACGTCTATGCTAGAAAAAAAGAAAAAAAAAAAAAACTCCAATCCATGACCTTGATATTCACCTCATGAAATGCAGAAAGAAGAGAAAATGTAATATAAATTAAGCAGAAAATCTGAATGCGCATTCTATGTCAATCAGATATCAATGAAAGAGAAAACAGAAGAACAATAGATAAAACTAAAAAATGAGAAAGTGGAATCGGTCAGCTTCTATCTGGACAGATCACAAAACATAAAGAGAATTGCAAAGGACTAATTTCAGGAGTGAGAAGTGATGTCAACACAGATTGCGCAGTCACTGAGGGGTGCAAGGAAGGCAGAGGGCTTGAAAATTATACCGGCGCGGTCATCAGACACATGGACGATGCGCACCACAGCAAATCATTAGGCCAATGCAGAGGAAGGGACCACCTCCCACCCATGAGAGCGGCTGCGATAAAAATGCCAACTTGGCAAGGTTGTAAACTGCGTGGGAACGACATGTGTAGGGTTGGAAAGCAGCCACTGGCCGTGTTGAGGAAACTCAGACCCTTGTACATGGGTGGTCACAGCTACTGTATTCGTAATAGCTGAAAAGGGGAAGAACTCCAGTGCCTAGAGATAGGCTGTTGAGAAATTCAACGACTGCTTATGTATGACGTAGAACACTGCTTAGCAATGATCAGGGGACATCCGTCCTATAGGTCATAACCTTGAAGCATCTCAACGTAACAGAGGGAGAGAAACAAGAAAGAATAGAAAAGGCTTAGTATACATTTTCACTTTATTAAACTTTAAGGAACACAAGCTCATGCGTGGTGACCCCAGTCAGCATTTTCCTAGGATCAGGGTGGAAGTGGAAGGAGCCGCTTGTGAATGCCCCCCTTCCCCACCACAGGCCACCTTCCGAGGGGCAGGGAACGCATTTCTTTCTAGTTGAAAAATGCAAAAATGAGGGCTGCTTTATTTGGATACAAAATTTCAGCTTACTCTGGGAAATGTCACGGTGGCCTCCCTGCTTCTTTGCACTCTCATTTGGGAAGTGACAGTCACTGTTCTTGATAAGCGAAGACAGAGTGGATGTGGGGGAGAGGGGACCCTGCCAGTAGTCCTGGGGACTAAAGTGGCTTCGGCTTCAAAACTTCATCTCTCACACGAGCAAGTGGCCTGAAGCCACATCGGGGAAGATGGTGGCTTGTGAATTACCACTTCTACCCCAGAACGGAAACTGGATTCCCTCTGAAGCTGCAAAGGCTCTAGGAGAAGCAGCCCTGTTTCCTATGACTTTGAAACAGTGCCGGTCAGTGTGGCAGTTGTTGGCCAGTGGGGAGGTGGGAGAAGATAAACCTGCCTGCTAGGGCCAATGACTTTCTTCAGCTGTGAAAAACGATGGTTCGTGAGATCAGAGGATATGAAAGAAAGAGAATGTCCCGCTAACTCCCCTGTGTCAGCGCAGGGCGTAGGCTGTGTCATCATCACTGTTTACATCATGATAAAAGATGAATGCAAATGCCTTAGAAACAGTAAATAATGGATCACACATGCAGCCCAGGACAGCATCTGCAGTTGCTCTAAATGTGGTCAAGTGTCAAGGCCCATTAGCCATCGCAGGCCGGATCTGAGACTCCGGCCAGCTGGGATGGCCAGCGCGTTCCCCACGGAGCAGCGCAACATCACCAAGAGGTCTGCACTGAGAGGCTCTGCCTCCCTCCCAGCAGCCGGCAACCTATTGAAAACTTGTAGCGGCAAGAGACCAAGACAAATTGACCATGTTACCCATGATTTGTTCCGATAAGCCAGTGCCAGCATCCCCAGGACTGTCCAAGTTATTAGATAAGCTGACACATCCATCACTACAAGATTAGCTAAGCTTTGATAATAACGGTCGCAGTTACATCTGTATTTTTTTCTTATGAAACCAAAAGGCATTCTTGACGGCAGAGTGGCTTTAGCGTTTTTAGGCCAGCAATATGACTGCTGTGTACTCCGGTAGAGGGGCTGGCGTTCTCCCTTTCTGTATCCTTGTCTTCCTCTGTCCTGACCGACATTCTGACACACACAGATGAAAACTATCTTGTCTTTTTTTTTCTGGCAGAAATCCTTGGACTACTGCCTCTATGGTACGATGAAATGTACTGTGATCAAGATAGCACGTGAAATGTGGACACAGGAATGACCCTCATTGCTGACAAATGAACGTCCTGCTGTAGAAACAAGGACAGCCCAATAGCTCTGGCTGACCACTGGCCTTCTGAGTCCAGGACTGCTTTTCTACCGTCTCCCAGCAGAGCAGGAGCTCCTCCTACACCGAGAGGCCTGGACATGTGTGGACGTCTTCAGCTTGCGAGGGATGACCTCCATGAGCCAGGGATGGGATGTGGGCTGCACAAGACATAGGAGATAGGTTGTTCCTCATGTATGCTGCACATTGTTCTAGAGAGACAGACCACTAAATAATGAATACATAAATGCAATAATAATTGAATTTTGGAATGGCAGCCCCTGTCATGCAGCCCATCAGAAGGACCAGGTCTACAGAGCTATTGAGGAACTCTGCTTTTCCTGTTGGTGATCAGCAGGGGTCAGGGAGCTGAGGTGTGAACAAAGGGTTAACGGAAGAGCATTTCTAGTGGGGGAAATAGGCAACCAGCAACTCCTTTCCCCAGAGTTTGGGTGGGACAAGATGTCACCATGGCAACAGAATGTCAGTTCAGTGACATTCTGTGATGTAAGAAACCCTCAAGAGATGCCCAGTCACAGGGTCCTGGGTCATGGGGATCTGAGGCAAAACCAGAGTCAGGGACTGTGGGGCCATGGCACTCTCAGAACAGCTGTCAGCCAACAGCCATCAGCCATGAGGAAAGTGGGGGCACCTGAGGCCGTAGTACCTGCAGGCATGGACACCCTTGTGTTGGCTGGCAGAGGAGAGGTTGGCAGGATTGCATTTGCAGGGCAGCCACAGAGCACTCCGAGGGTCAGAGCGTAGCTAAAGGATTAGTGGCATTCACAGGTTCAGGGCAAGGAGCAGGCCTGTTGGGGGGACTGGCCCAGTGGTGATCCAAAAGCGATGTGTGACCCTTGGGTCAACACTCACCTTGGGAGAATAAAATGCTGTATGTCAAGACGGTGAGGTTAGCAGGATAAAACAGAGTATTGATCCCTACAACAGCACTCAGGTCAGGTGAGAGGGCCTCAAGTTCAAATCCAGCCTGGGCAACTGAGGAATTCAGTCCTCAGAGAGCATCTGGCCCTGTAGGAGAGAGATAGGTGTAAACACGCTTCATGATAACATTCGATGTCTTGCAAAACTACCATAGAAGTACCCTGTGGAGGCAGGAAAACAGGGCCACTTGCAGGCATGGGCAGCCTGAAGTTGGGAGAGGAGTGATGGGTGGGATTGCATTTGCCAGGCAGCCAGAGAGGACTCAGAGAAACAGAGCATCTAAGTAGGGGGTTCATAGGTCCTGGAGAAGGAGCCCTTTGGCAGCATTGGCCTGCGGCAAGTTACATTTGTGTGTCGGTTTCCCTGGACCATGAGGTATCCAGATGTTCGATCAGTCATTCTAGATGTCTGGAGGGAATTTCTAGATATAATTAGCATCTCAGTTTATGGGCAGATTGAAGTGTGTGCTCCCCTCTGTGTATGGGCCTCACCCAGCCCACAGAGGGCTTGAGCAGAACAGAGTCAGTGACAGGAGAGCCCGCCCTCTGCATGACCACCTGGCTGGGTTGTGGGGTTCCAGCTGCCCATGGGCTGCGACCGGCACCAGTGATCCCCAACTTTGGTTTTGGACTGGAACTACTGGAAGAGCATCACAGATATCCTGGGTCTCAGACTGACAGATGCACACACATGTGCTAGGTTGTGTTCTGCATTTCTGCAGTCTCCAAAGAACACCTATGCATGCAGGGAAGACAGAGGAGGGAATTCAGAGCCCATGCCACCAGGGGAGGAACATGGTAAATCGGAGATGCGCCACAAACCTCCTAAATCCATGCATAGAGCACTGCTCAGTAAGGGCCCAAGGGCAACTCAGCAGCAGGAAAAGGGCAGACAGGAGAGGGGAGGGAAGCCACAGGCAGCCAGACCTCAGAGATGGCTCTGCACCCAGGGCGCTGAGCTGGGGGTGGGCTCCCTGGTGACCAGCAGCTGCAGTGTGCAGCCAAGAGAATTCAGAGCCCAGAGGGGAGTTACAAGTGTAGACACAGCTGGAGTCCCAGCCACAGGACGGATAATGGGAGCTGTCCAGCCTGGGCTCTGCACCTTCCAGGAACAGGAGCTCGGCCCGTGCCTCTGGGCACCACCAAGCCTGGTCTCCATGGAGCTCTGGTGCAGGAGAGCCATGCACCTAAGCATCCACAGCTACTGACCTTTCAAGAAGATGATGAGGCTGCAGGTGGAATTGGGCAACCCTTCTCCTGAAGGAGTTTGACAAGATACATGAATGTGCATGTGCGCGCGTGTGTGTCTACGGGTACACATGGATGTATGCATACATACACCGATGCATGTATTTACATATGCACACATACAGGTACACATATATGCAAATACAAACCTAAAGATCCACCTTCTCAACTTCATCAGGTACGAGAGAGAGAGAGAGAGAGAGAGAGAGAGAGAGAGAGAGAGAGAAGCATTTTATTTACACCACGGGAGTGCAATGATCAAACTAGAATGTGTAGAAATTCCTTAGGACCAATAATGAATTTCCTCAAAATGGAAACAGTTGGAGAAAAAGAGTCCAAGAATCTGTAAAGACTTACAGAGACGCATCAGCCCGGAAATCGCAGAGATACTTGGGATCCTGGGGTAGATCAACCACAACAACCAGGCAAGCAAGTTAGTTTGATTGCTGGAAATAAAAACACAGGATATTCATTTACTTTACAGAATTCTTTGCTTTGGATACAACATCTTTGGAGACAGATCTTTTTAATTACACTGAGACTAACATTTTCAATTTTCAAAATTAATTATATTGGCACATTTTAGATACACATAATGATCACACTCATTAGAGGAGCTTTGTCCCTGTATATTTCTTGATTTACTTTTTACCCCAAGCCCCTTCCTTCCCTCAACCTCTCTTCCCTGCTGTATTTACCTAAGATTTGTTTCCATTTTCTTCCTTCTATTCTTTTCTTTGTCTCCTTTCTTTTCTTTTCCACTCCCCTTGCCTTGTTCCTCACCCCATGTGAATATTTTCTTCCTATTTTTGCTAGTGTCTGTTATATGTTTTGGTCCTCATTTATACTTCCAGGTTCTCTCACTAGAGA
>PVKN010038935.1:0-10969 GCA_004027915.1 Capromys pilorides | reverse complement strand
AAAAAAAAAAAAAAAAAAAAAAAAAAGATCGAAGTGAACCAGGAAGACTAGAGACAATGCTCATTAACATGACAATGTCCAAAAAAAAATCAAGAGAGACAGTTGAAAAAAGAGAGGAAAGAAGATGAATAAAACAAAATAAATAATAAATACAAAAATCTAAACAACCAAAAAAGGCAGAACGAGGACAACAGAACAAACAAACAAAACAAAATTTAAAAAAACAATAAAATTTCTCTGGTGTTGTCAGGTTTGTAGTAGTGTCCAAGTCAGAGACCACTGTGCTGGGAAATCCCGCTATGTGGGCAGTATTATTACTAGGTATGGGGCTGAGCTCGGTCTGCAGGTATTGTTCTGGGGCCAAAGTTTTCAACCAGCAGTGTCTCTGGGCCTGTGTGTCTCTACATCACTCTCCCAGTTGCCATGAGGCCTTCAGATAGAGACAGACTGAGGCTGCTTCCCATCCCGTACATGGTCGGCCCTCCATCTTTTGTACAACCTCCTGCTGCACTGTGTGGCATCTCTTTCCACTCACACTGTTGGGAGCAGGGCAAGGAGAGTGCTGACTTCCCACTCACCATGCTGCAATGGCCCAAGGTTACTAATATCCTGTGTCCCTCTCATAGGCCACTGGGAAAAGGGCAGGAATAGTGCTGCTCCACTCCCTACCTAAAACACTGTTGCCATAGTCCCTACACTTGCCCTATGTACACCAGTGAAATTTGTTACCAGGCTGCAGTATTGTCTGTTTAGAAGACAGCAAAAAAGGTGAGAGGCCTATGTCCCAAATTTGTCCTTTGTGGTTTGAGTGTATCATATTGTTGCAGTCCATCAGTTTTTCAGGAACTTTTCAAAATGGCAGTTACTACCCTGTGCACTTGTAGTTCTGATAGGCAGCCCTGTGGGCCACTTCATCATTTTGTAAGGTCCTATGCCTATGTATTTTTTTCCTGTAAGTCTCATATTTCAGATTGATTTTGACATCAGGACATATGTCTCTCCCCTTCTTCCAGTTACGTATGATTTTAGATGATTTTCTCCAAATAATTCCAACATAGCTCCTCCTCTATTCAGCCATGTTGAATCTGTCTCAACCTTTTCTTTTTATAATATAGTTTCCTAAGGTCTTTCATTATAGTAACTCAAAGCTGACTAATACAAAAACCTAAACATAAAAGTATTAATTCATCTTGAAAAGAATATTATGGTTTCTGCTTTGTTTTCTTATTTCAGTGGTAGAAATTGAACCAGTGCCTTGACACTGAGCTACATTCCAGGTTCCTTGTTTTTGTGTGTGTGAGGGAGACTGGGGTTTGAAATCAAGAACTTACATTTGCCAGGCAGGCACTTGAGCCACAAAGTATCTCCCCAGCCTCCCAGGTTCTTTTTTTATTTTGAGAGATTGTCTTGTTAAGTCATGGAGTTGCCATGGCCAGATGTTGTGGTTTATGTCTAGTTGTTCCCCCAAAGCCTCATGCAATCATGGGGTGGGGACTTCTAGAGTTTGAGACTTGAGTCATGATCCACTGGGATTATGTGTTTTAGTACTGATGGGACTATAGGTCTGAGTACTGCTGGGATTACTTGACTCTTGATCCACTGGGATTATGTATTTTAGTACTGATGGGGTTATCTGTCTGAGTCCTTCTGGAATTATTGGTGTGGCCTAAGGTGGCTAGCTAAGGCAGAGAACCTGAATGCAATATTAAGAGAGACAGAGAGACAGACACTGGTTGTTGCTGTCTGGAGCCCTGGTTGGTCAGTTGCCTCTGTCGAGATTGTTGCTGTTCCACTGCCATGAACTGGATGCTCTCTGCCCTGCTCAGTCTTGGGCCAGCCGAATATGGACTGAAACCTCCAGCAACTGTGAGCTAAATAAACCTTTCCTTCCTTCATTTCGAGTGTCGGGTATTTGTTCCAGCAACGAGTAAAAGTAACTAAGGCACCAGATTTGAATTGGCAATCCTCCTGCCTCTACCTGCTAGAGCACTGAGATTAGAGGTGTACACCACCACACCCTTCTAGAATAGTGGTTTTTCTAGGTGAATATTTCATTTCTCTTATCTCTTTACATCTCATATATTTCCACACTTCCTATATTTTGAGAAAAAAATATTATTTTAATTTTTTCCAATTTATTTAGTTTCTCTTGTTTTCAATTTGATTTTCTTCTTTCTTAAAAGAATTAATGGACATTCTTTTTGCTCTTGACCAGATAGTAATAGGGCTAAGTTAAACCTCACCATGAGGGCAGTGAAAGCACCACTGAGAAGACCGTGCAGGAAGGAGAGAGGGACTCAGTTCAAGAGGAAGTTATAACTCTCTCTGGTATTTGGGTAGGCATGAGAAGATTGGTGCACCAGTGTGGAAAGTCCACCTTTAGATCATTTAGTAAAAATTGAGAAGCCCCTTTGGACATTTATTGCAAGGGAAGAAGAGAACAGAGCACACAACTAGTGCACTTCATTCTCATTCAGTCATTCATTTCTTCTGTGAAGATTTTTTCACTGCCACCGGTATGTCAGGCTCTTTTTGTATTTAGTGTATAACATTGGACAAAACAAAGTCCCTGTGCTTGTGGTAGCTCACCTTCTGGAGGGAAGGAAGATAATACACAAGAAGGGAAATAACATCGAAGATCAAGGAATGTAGAGCTAAGAAAAAGAAGTGGAACTGGTAGGAAGGAAAAGAAGCAAAGGAAGTGAAGGAGCAAGTCCTGGGGAGAGAGTACTGCAGACTGCATGTGGACTGTAATTCTCAGTGAGAGGCCAGAGACGTGGGCTTGGGGAGCCAGGCAGAGTGGCAGAGACAAGTACAGACAGGATAGAGGTGAACCCCAGTGGATATTGCAACAGAAGCATTCAATATGGATGCCAGGTGATATAGACACTAGAGGAAGGCTTTGAGCCTTAGAGTTGTCCCTTATGGTGTTAAAGACTGACTCTAGCTGCTGAATTGCTAAGTAAGGACCATGATTAGGGTAGGGGATAGGAGAGGGAGAGCAGGATGTGAGAAGTGAGCTAGTAGGTTGGGATGAGGCCTTCTCCAGCCATGCTCAAATGCATGAGTGGTACTGAGGATGCATGCAGAGCTGGCTCTCACCAAACAGAAGGCACAAGGGAGTCATTATGATGTTTGGCCAAGGACATATGTGTTCGCTGCTATTGCTACTGTAGCAAATCACAACAAACTCTTGGCTGGTTTATTCTGCCATGGTTCTGAAAACTTGAGTCAAAATCAAGTATCTGAGGGCTACTGGCTGACCAAGAGCTCTATGGGGTAGAATTACTGGCTCTTTTAGGGTTCTGGTGGCTCTGGCAGTCCCTTGTCTTGTGGCTGCTTCACTCCAATCTCTGCTTCCATCTATATACTGCTTTTTCCTCTCTTCTTTTTTGTTTCTTATGGGGTAATTGTCTTAATACCTAGTGTCCATCACAATAATCCAGGGTGATTGCATCTTAGGTTCTTAATTGCTTGCATTTATGAAAGCACTTTTTCTAAACAAGGTCATAGTCAATGGTTTTGGAGACTAGGGCATGTATATATGTTTTGAATGGGTTCCCCAGTCAGTCCTCATACAAGGTTGACCACTTAGGAATGTGGATTATTTAGAGAGCGAGCTATTTAAAATTAGATCTCCCAGGGTGCAGTTATGGATTGAGAGTCCAGCAATAGGAATGGGTGGCAGAGGTAGATGGGGAAATCTTGACAGAGAAAAGATGAAAGGCATGGAGGGATCAGCTATTGGCATAACCTTCAAGCGGATTTTGGATCACTGAAAATGATAGAAACAGCAATATCAGAGACAATGACAATAATCCTGGTGCTTAAACCCTAAGGAGAGCTGGTGGGTGGCACAGTCTGTGATGTCAACTTCCAAGTTTGAGGCCACTGGACAAAAGGAAAAAGTGGGTTCTCCAGGAGCAACAGAGAATGGGTAGAATACTTCTCTCATCTGTGAGCACAGAAATGAGAGCATGAGAAGGTAGGTGCTCCTGAGAAAGCTGAAGAGAAGTAGGGTCCTCAGCCAGAGCACCACTTTAGGTAGGATCAGAGGGCAGAGGTGATTAGGAGGCACAGCAGAAGGTAGGATACATTTTTCTCACAGCTAACCTGTGCCTGAAGGAAGTGTAAAGAGCATCAGGAGTTTGGAGGATGGGCAGTGCAGACAGAAGTTCAGGTCACAAAGAAACTGAATGATGGGTGATGCCCTGGAGACTTCCTCTTATCGTGGAAAATGGAGAGAGAAAAAACCAGAAATGTTCTGACTGGTTCTCTCTAAAATCATGCAGTTTGGGATCTATGCAACCTTGCTTTGGTTCCATTGAGGAGAGAGGAGCACACACCCTCTCTGCTTAGCCCAGGATCCAGCTTAAACGTGGGTTTCAATAGCACAAATTCTCTACTCCTGGTATTTCACAGCCCTTTTGATTAAGTATCTTAACTTTTACAAAAGAAAAAACAAACAAACAAACAAACCTCTATTTGAAGTTACTCAGCCAAAATCAAGAATTTTTGACCTACAGAACTCATCAGTGAAACAACCTAGCAACAATACAAAGCAGACAGATGAGCCAGTGTTAGAAGTACAAATAGGGACTGAAAGTGGTCAGATGTGCACTGCTTGCAGCTGAAGCTGCAGACAAGCTCTCTAACCTGGAAGGAAACTTGTCTCCTGACAGCTCTTACATTGTGCATCCTAGAAAAACTGATTTCCTCTCTGGAGTCCAACTTTGAAGTCCCTAGGAAGGGTCTTGAAGGTCCCATTGTGTCCTGTAACTAAGGACAGCTTTATGTGACGACACAGAACTTTCTGGATGGCCTTGAGAGTGGCAAAGAACAAAGAGATTCCAGATCTTGCACAAGCAATACTGAAGCCCATCACCTCTTTCTCCCCTTTTTGCTTCCTGTTCATTGCCCTGGACATGGGGAATGAGGTTGCTGATCTTTTTCCAACACTCATGCAGAATAACAACCACTCTATTTATTTATTTATTTGGTCAACTTAAATAGTGATTTGTGTCTGTTGTAGCAACCCTGCTCCTCCTTTCCCTGAATCAAAAGTGCACATTTTTGCAGGGTGTTGCCCTTCCTTGCTCTGTTGTTGTTGCTATTTTGACTTTGTTTAAACTTCTGATCATAATTAGTGTAGCTTAACAATGGACATAGAATCCAGTTAGCTTTACCTTGTATGGGGTCATAAATTCTAACAGCTATAAATCAGGATAAGAATCTCATCCTAGCATTGTTAATGGCACTTCCTATGGGAAACATTTTGAGGCCCTACTTCCCAGTGGCCCTTAGTTCAAACCCATCACACATACTCTCTCATACACAGTGCTATCCAGTAGGAATGTAAGAAGGAAACTGCAAATTAGTAACAGTGAATATGGTAGATGAGTAAGAAATCTCACTTGGTAATTCCAGTTGTAATTCTTTGATCATGAAGTTGTTTCTTCTGATTTAAAATTCATGTTCATTTTAATATATTAACATCAATTACATTCACCACAATCTCACAGGAGCTCAGAAATAACATTTGTAATAGCGTAAACTGAACCACATTTTCTGGGTCTTTCCTGGAAGAAAGGGCAACAAGCTGTTGCAAGAGGATTGACCCTAACTAATACCTATGCCGGGCTCCAGTATGATCAGCTCTCTGCAAGTGAATCCTCCTCAGCAGATGTTACTTAGAGGCCTCTGGCTGTCACCACATAGCCTCCTTTCCAGCTCCAGGACCCTGCTCCTTAGGGCAGTTAGAGTCTGGGTGTCTATGAAAGCTTACGATCATTGCACCTCCCACTGGGCATTGGTCCTGTGAGGTTTACTTTTTTGAGGTTTTCTGTCATGCAAAATGAGTATTTATGTTCATGTATATGTATATTTTAAAGTTTCAACAATTTAAAATTTTCAAACACTTGTTAAGTCTAAGGATAAACTTGAGTAGTAATAGTCAGGCAAATGCCATCAGTGGAAATGGTCATTATGTATTTCAACCTGAAATAAAGTGTTTCTAGTTAGTATGACTAAGTCACAATGCACAATAGATTGTCTTGTGTTTGTTTACCCATTTATTCCTTCAGTAAATGCATTTATTGAACAATTGTTATGCTCCAATTTTTTAAAATCTACTACTGGGGATCACACATGCTATGCAAATGCTTTACCACTGAGCTATTCCTCCAAATAAACAAAATAATCATAAAAATGATTTAACTCAAATGAACTAAAGATGGATATAAAATGCTCCATGTATAAATGATCACCATTGGCATAAATGCTAAAGCATTATCAGTGCCTAGGCACAATGTGTTATATAGAGCAATAACTTTCAACATACTAAAAATCATTATGTAATCCAAACCTGGTCTTGCTCATACCCAAGTAAAGACCAACATGCTAATTGACTTTCACTTCTCTTAGTTCAAAGTCTTTCCTGGGATTCTATATTTTGACACCTTGGTCAGGGCTGTTAGCTCTCAGCAGGGCCAGTCCCACTGGGGTACTAGTTAGAAATGTAGTTATCTCAGTGATCTCACGCCAGGCTACAGAACCACAATGCACATGATATATCTCAACAAGATGCTCAGATGATTTGAGCACATTAAAATGTGAGGAGTACTGCTATATGCCACACCCAGCCTTGGTCAACCAGGAGAGCCTTTCTCTGAATCCTGAGAATTCACCCTGCTGAATTCCCACCTAAAAGCCTACAGCCTCCCTCTTACCTGCTACCCCTAGAGTCACTCTCTCTGCTGTGACAAGGTAGCTGTCCTGATGACTCAGGATGCTTCTCATTAAGCTGGCTTTTCTCAGTGTCACTACACATCTGCTACCTCTGGATTTCCTATGCCCAGCCAGGAGTGGGGGTCAGCCCACACTTGGGCATAGCAGTGACATGGAGAAACTCATGTATTACAGAGTCCCACCTTCTGCCTGCTTCTTCCCCCTGACAAGCGAATCACCCCCCTAAGCCTCTTTCCTACTTGGTGCTTGGGCCCTTGGCCTGCTTGTTTGAACTCCACTCCCTGTCTGCCTTTCCGAACTGCTGCAGAATGAATATCCATGGCTTTGGCCCACGTACAAATTCAATTATGGGAAAAGCTGTTGATGGCAAAGCAGGTGGGCTGACCTCACCATGCCACAGATCCCTTCCAGAAACTTCTAACCTCACAGTCTTTTATCTCTTTTATCCTTTCCAGGCGGTCGCTGGCTGGCTTCCTCCTCCAAGCTCCTTTCCTACCCAAGACTGATACACACAGTTTTGATAATCTTTGTGCCCCCCTAATATTTCCATAAAATACTAAGAAAAAGTATATTGTGGACAATAATGATGCACATTATTTGGCACATACCTGCCTTTATCCCTCTCCTATCAGGCATTTTATATCACTATATTGATTCTATGCTTCTACACTGAAATTCAAGTCTTTCTAGCAATCTTATTATTCTAAAAATTGTTCAAATATTTATAGGCACAAAGCTTATTTCTCCTTACCCATTTTATTTAAATAGGTACAAAATCGTTTCTCAGTCTTTTGGATAGAAGCTCACCTGTGTCATGGGACACAAGTGTGGGGGGAACTCCTCCTGTGTACAGGATAGGTCTCACTAATGGAAGATATATTACTTATCTCAACACTGCTATGTACCCAGGTGGAATAAACCCAGAAAAGTGGCCAGACCTTTACCTGTGAAATACATATAGGTGTGAGTCTTGGAGCTGAAGCTTCCCTTACGTGGAGTTTAAAGTAATGAGTGGTAAATAGATGGTGGTTTTAGCCTGGTTGGCTATTTTCCTACACATGTAGATAAAAATGGTATGGCATATTTTCCATATCATGCAACTTATGGAAAATTGTGACATATATATGGTACACCAAGATCACTTATAGCTACCCCAAACAAATGAATGTTCATTTGTTTGGGGTAGCTATAACGAACATCTCACCCCTTGGGTCCAGCTTGGTCACCTGGCAATGGATCAGCAACTCAGAGAATACTACTGAGAAGTATTTGTGCTCTACTGCCACAAATACCACTGAGTGCCTGCCTCACCAGTGGCTGCTACTTATCATATAGTCAATGATCTCTTTTCCACCTTTGCACACTGCACTGGTCTTCCATTTGCCAGCTTCTTCCTCTGGCTATGGCCACTGCTTCTGCACACTACTGGATGGTCTTGGCACAATAAGATCTTCATACTTTTAAAGTCTGGAACATGCACACAGATTTCAGTGAGCCACAAGCTTTGCAGGTGGGTAGTGGCAATGTGTGCTGTCCAGTGGAGGTGCAGGGTGCGTTCTCACTAGGAAGTTCCTATGTATACTTACCAGTGGATACTTCCAGGGTTCTTTCCAGTGAATATTTTATGATTTAAAAAACTGAGAGCAGTCTTATAATTTTCTGCATTGTGCATTAGAGATTGCTATGATTTGTATTTGGTTGTCCCCCAGAACCTCATGCAGTCATGAGACAGGGGCTTCTAGAATTTGAGATTAACTCATGATCCACTGGGATTATGGGTGTGAGTGCCACTGGTATTATGGTTGCAAGTAGTACACCCAGCCTGGGGCAAATAGCCTGAATGAAATTTAAAAGAGGTTTCCTCTCTGTGGCCATTTAGTTGCTGCTACTCTTCCCTTTGCTCTCTCTTTCCTTTGCCACTGCCATGAAAGGTTGCCCTCTGCCATATACTGCTCTGCCTTGGAGCCAGCTAAGTATGGACTGAAAGCTCCAGTAACTGTGAGCTGAAGAAATGTTTCCTTACTTCATTTTGAGTGTCAGGTGTTTGTTCCAGCAATGAAAGAAGAGTAACTGAGACAGGTACATGTAGCTATCTCATTGCATGGTCTGGAAATTTTGCTCGTCATGTACAGAAGTAAATTTTTAGAAAAGACACATTTTTTAACTCCAAAGAAATAGATTTCCAATATTCCCAAAATTCTGGGAGCATTTTTGTTTTACTTGTATGTGTTTAACAGTAAAATAGTAGCTGGCATTTCTCAAATATACTAATTGTGTGTAACTTTTTCAAAGAAAACATGATTCTCAAGAATGCAAAAAAATACTTCACCTTAGTTTGACAAATGGTAGCTTAAGAAATTAGTCTGTTTCATGTAAATATCTCTTAGTTGCAAATTGTCATTGTGTAATAGTTATAATTCTTTTTACTTTTAGAATATACATATGGAGCCATCAAGATAGCTCAGTGGACTAAGTGCCCACTTACGCAAGTGCAGGAACCACGGTTCAATTCCTGGCATCACATGAGGCACCAGTCCTGCCCACAGGTGCACTGAGCTGGCCACCAAGACAAGTAGTGGCACACGCCTGTAATCCCAGCGCTGGGGAGGCTGAAAACAGGAGGGGAAGGGATTTTTTTCTGGCTCAGGCTGCCTTAAGGGTGAGTCTGGTGAGGCATGTAGAGCTGGGGATTGATCCATGGCTCCCTGCACCAGACTGAGTTTGCCCAAACAGGCGCTTCAAACAACTGAGCTAATCCAAAGCCCCCTGAGAACAGGAGGATCACTATGAGTCTACACTGCATAGTAAGGCCTGGTACCAAGTACAAAAAAGTAAATAAAATTAAAAACATACAGATAGATAGATATAGATGCAGATATAGATATAGATATAGATACAGATACAGATATAGATATAGATCATGTAAGTAGTTCATAAGTATTATTATCACCCAGTTTTAACAGGGATAAATTCAGGGTCAATCTTGTTTTTGTTCTTCACTTATACCCCTACAGTGTTATTCTGAAACGATTCCCAGATATGACCTCTACTTTTGTAAATACTTCAACATGCATTTTTAAAGAGCCTGGAAAATTTTTAAACAAACACTAATTCACATTTCTATTATTGTGTTTAATCTTTCAGTGTAAATATCTAGCCTTTGCTAAAATTTCCTTGAATGTCTCATAAATATTTATCTATGTACTTGGTAAATAAGCGTTTAAAATTTTCACTAGCACAGCCAAGTATCATGGCATATATGTGTAATCCCAGCACTTAGGTGAAGCAGGAGTGTAATAAGAATTTGAAGCCAGCCTGGATTACAGTCAGATCCTGATGGAGAGATTATCATTAGAAAAAAACCATCACAGATCTGCCATCTGGTTTGGTCCATGTGCCTGCCCGGTGGGGACGCTCTGCCTGCCTCCATCTCCTGGTTCTTCCCCCCTGAACTCCAGTCCTGAACTCATCCACCATTCTATCTGGCCTGCGTGTGACTGCCTGGTATGGACCCTCAACCTGCGTCCATCCTATGACTCCTCAACTCCAGAGCTCCGACTCCACACACAGTCCTGATACACAGGGCCTCACAATAGCCAGTGGCCTGAACTACAACTCACAGCCAGGCACGATTGGAAGGGAACAAGCTTGGTGGATCCAGAACAAACTCCCATAGGTGCTAATAGCATAACTTCACCAAAGCACAGAGATCACTGCAATACAAAATGATAACGACAAGAAGTAAAATGCAGTCACAGGGCCCAAGCCCATCCAAATCAAATACAGGAGATGATACCATGGAAGAAAATGGGAATCATGCAGCCAAAAACTCTGAATCTGATGTAGACAGACAACTATAGAAACATAGAGCAGCTCAGATCAGAGATAACAACTGAAATTAAAAAAGAAATGCATGAATTAATAGAAACTGAAGTGGAAAAACAATTGCAGAAACATATAGAGCAAATTAGAACAGAAATAACCACTGAAGAAAAAAAGGACATGTCTAAATTAATAGTATCTAAAGTAGGGGAACAAATGCAGAAAGGTAAAGAGGAGATCAAGCAGAAATAATCTCTGAACTAAAGAGAGAAAGGATAACTATAATGAAAGACTTAAGTAATATTAAAGAAGACATTGATAAAAAATTAGAGGAGAATAGAAAAATGATGACTGACCAATATAAGAAAGAAATAGATCACATGGAACAGTTTCAAAGAGA
>PVKN010038934.1:0-10963 GCA_004027915.1 Capromys pilorides | reverse complement strand
AGCCTGGGTATCATGTGGGTAAACTGGAGAAACATGAAGGGCTGGCCTCAGGTTACCATATCTCTCCTTTGTCACATTGCAAGTGAAATGTGAGGCCCAGGTTGGGTGGTCTTGGACAAGTAGGAGACCTCACTTCTCTTTGGGCTTTCTCACTGTGTCCTCAGAGGCTCTGTCCAATGGTGCCTTGAGGCCAAACCAGAATTCTCCCTTAGCCAGTGGACCTTGCAGTGTTGGCCTGGTTCACTCCTCTACTGTCCACCTTTTTTGCAGTCCATGTTCACTCAAAGTTTCTTTGTTCTAGGACCTTTGTACCCCTCTCTTCCATCAAAGCTGCATTCTGTTGGTATTGCCCTAAGGATTCTGGCCAGCCTGGCTCCCTGAGTACTCCATGTCTGAGCCCAGCACTCCCCTGCCTACCTGCCAGGGCAGACACCTGTCCCCCATTGTGTGTCTTCTGGATGATAGGGCTGGCTGCCCTTGGTCCTGCTCAGGGAGAGTCCAGAGCTCGGTGCTGGTTTGTGTCTAGATATCCTTGCGAAGCCTCCTGTGGTTATGGATAGTGGGCATTTTGGAGGCTGCTGAATCTAGAGTTTGCGATTGGTTCATGGTTAGTGCTGGGATTGGGAGTCTGAGTGCTACACCCATCCGAGAGCTGGTATATAGCTTGCATATAATATGAGAGAGGGAAAGAGGCTTACTTCCCACTTTTGCTCTTGTTGCTTTTGAGTCCCTCTGCCATGCCACCCTGCCTCGGAGCCAAAAGTTACTGGCTGAAACCTCTACAAAGTGTGAACTAAATAAATCTTTCCTTAATTTTGAGTGTCAAGTATGTCTCAGCAATGAGCGAAAAGTGACTAACATAAACTCACTGCAGAAGCAGCTCAGAATCCTCACCCTGACAGCACCTGTGTCATGGGACAATGCCAGTGATGAGCAGCCTAAAGAGGATATTCTGACAGGGACAGAGGCCTCCATTGCCTGTACCCAAGAACCCCATCAGGCTGCATCTCCAAGGCCCCTCTGCAGAAGGTAGCACAGACACCAGGATTGAGGTCTCAGGATAGGCTTCAAGCTGGTCACCTCTTGTTTGGTCAAAGGGCTTTAGGATGCTGATGACCATATGGCAAAATTCAGGCAGAGGAGAAGTCTGGAGAAAGGGGCAACAATTCTGGTGTTTCACTCTCCCAGATGGGGCCAGACACTGGCACCATGCCCACCTTCCTGAAGCACATTCTGAAGAGGTTACTAAGTCCTTCCTGGTTCTGTCACTCTGACTTAGGTGAGAATAGGGAGAGGCCACTTTGGGGGATGTCATGGCACCTGAGGTTACAGATATGGGGAGACACTTAGTAAACCCCCAAAACATAGGTAGCTGGGAGAGTTATCTGAAATTTGGAAGTCATCTGTTCACTTATCCACTTATTTATTCTCTAGGTACTAGTTGAGTATCTGTACTCAGGTGTGTTGTTTTATCACCAGAGCAATGCAGGTCAGACATAGCCTTCTGGACTCCCTGTCCATTAGTAGCAGGGCCTGATGGCTAATAATGCTCATATGCTTCCCCAGGTGGGGTAGGAGAGTTGGGAAGTGGCATTTTCCCAGGTCTTCTCCCAGGGTGACAGTATCACTGGCAGGCCCCCTAAAAGATGAGGCTAGAGTGTGAGACAAAGAGCAAGGCAAGTCAACAATGAGGAGGCAGTGAAAGCCAGGTGTGTGCCTCTCCAAGACCAGGCAGTGATTCTTCCAGACTAGGTCATCCCTGGAGAAACCCCCTTTTGCACCCAGGACAGTGGCCCCTCCTCTGAGCAAGGGCTGGGTTAGGAGGTTAGGAGGATGAGACTGTCCAGCTGCTGATCTGAGGTTGACTCGTCACAGTACCACCAGAGGGTGCCTGGAGCCCACTGTCTGCCTCAAAGGCTTACACTAGGGTGACCATTATTACCCTAGTGACCACCAAAAAGTAGCTCTGTAGCTTCTGGGCCAGCACAGCTGTGGTAGCCAATTGGGGTGTCCACTTCCTCTTTGAGTGCCTGTGTGTCTGCTGTGCTGTCATTATGACCTTTCCTCTCTTTCTTTTTTCAGCACTAAGGATGTAGCCCAGGATCTCATGCATGTCAGACAAGCATTCTACATTGACCTATACTCCACCTGATGGAGCAAAATAGACTCCATTTTAATGGAGGGTCATTTAAGTTCACTTAAACTATAGATAAACTCACTCCCTCACCCTCTCCCATGTAGCTAACCATAAGCCCACTTAGAGAAAAGCAGGGTCATAAAATAGTAAAAAATAGAACTTGGGGAATAGGGCAAACATTAAACCCCACTGCCCCATGACAGGCAGATGTCAACAGTGTCTGGGTCTGGGAAATGTAAACCTTGTGGCAGTTGTGTGATGTTCTTTTTTTTTTTGTACTAAAAATCAAACTCAGAACCTTGTGCTTTCCAGGCAGGTGCTTAAGCCACTGAGCCATCTGCCCAGCCCCTGTGTGACATTCTTATAAAATTCCTGAAAATGAGGTAATGAGGTAATATAGTTACTATGGAAACCTGAAAAGTATATAACCTGAAAGCAAAGTTCAGGCCAGTGCCAACAATTTGGGAGTCCTGACTTAAAGTCAGGGCATGAGTCAGTCACAAGCTCTCAATAAAAGCTTGCTTGTTCCTCCACACGTCTCTTTTGTGGGGGTTATCTTTGCTTGCTGTCATCTGGTGCTGTATACCCTTTTTATACTGAGACAGGGTTTCACTAAATTGCCCAAACTAGGTTTGAATTTGACATTCCCCTGCTTCAGGTCTCCCAGTAGGTGATTACAGGTAAGCCCAACTATGCCTGGCCTCTTTTTAATCCCCCTATTTATTTATTCATTTAATTTTTAAAATATTTGGCACAGGGTCTCACTACACAGCTCAGATTCATAGTGATCCTCCTGTTTTCAGCCTCCCCAGCTGTTATGGTTTATGTCTAGTTGTCCCCCCAATGCCTCATGCAATTGTGGGGAGTGGGGGACTTCTAGAGTTTAAGACTTGACTCATGATCCACTAGGATTGTGTGTTTTAGTACTGATAGGACTATGGGTCTGAGTACTTCTGAGATTATGGGTGTGGCCTAAGGTGGATAGGTTGAGGCAGAGCCTGAATGTAATATAAAGAGAGCCAGAGAGACAGATGCTTGCTGTTGCTCTCTGATCCCCTAGTTGTTCCATTGCCTTTGTCACCATATTGTTGCTGTTCCGCTGCCATGAACTGCTGGCTGCTGCATTGTGCCTCTCTGCCTTGGAGCCAGCCGAGTATGGACTGAAACCTCCAGTAACTGTGAGCTAAATAAACCTTTCCTTCCTTCATTTTGAGTGTCAGATATTTGTCCCATCAACGAGTAAAAAGTAACTAAGACACCAGCAATGGGATTACAGGCCTGCACTACCACACCCAGACTCAGTTGCTAGATCAGTGTGCCCGAGGTCAGGGCTGGTGCAGCACAGGGTACCAGGGATTGAACCTAGTCCTTGTGTCTGCCTAAGAAAACACTTAGTCTGCTGAGCTATCTCACTGGCCCTCATTTATTGATTGATTGATTGTGATACCTGGGACTGAACTCAGGACCTTGCACTTGCCAGGTAAGCACTTATTCCACTGAGCTGTCTCCCCGGCTCCTCTCTCTTATTTATTTCAAGACAGGATCGCACTATGTAGTTAAGGCTCGGCTTGAACTCAGTATTCAAAGCCAGTATTTTTAAAAATTTTATTTTATTTATTTATTTTTACATTTTTTTAGGAAAGGGTCTACAGGGTGTTCAGGGTCTCACTACTAGATTGGACTCAGAGTGATCCACCTGTTTACAGCCTCCCAAGAGCTGGGATCACAGGTGTGTGCTACCATGCCCAGTTTCATTTAATATATCAGCACCCCTGGGGGTGGGGCTGGCACAGCAGGCCAGAGGATCAAACCCCTGCCCCCTGCACCTGCTTGCAGGCATTTTAATCCGCTAAACTATTTGGCTGGCCCTAAAATTTTATTTTAAAGAAAAAAAAATCAAAACAATATAATAGGAGAGTAACAATGGTTAATACATTGTGTATTGTTATCTTTAAATTTAATTGTCCAAGCAATATTAGCACAAACATTTCTCCTTTTATTGTACCAGGAACCAAACTCAGGACCTTGTGTTTTCCAGGCAGGTGCTGTGTTGCTGACCTATATCCATAACCCAAACCTTTTTTTTCAATGAACTAAGAGAAATTAGTAGTTGTAACTATCTTAACACGTACACACACACACACACATATATACACGTATGTATATATCTTAACTAATGTACATATATAGTCCCTTTTTTTATCTTTTCCTCATCCCAGTTTTTCTTTCCTTTTGAACAGATTTTTTCCCATTTTATAATATTTACTGTACATTTTAATTATTATTACTACATTTTTTATGAATTTAGGACATTACAGGGTGTACTGGGTCTCCCTATGTAGATCAGATTCATAGTGATTCTCTTATTTTCAGCCTCCCAAGAGCTGGGATTACAGGCATGTACCACCATGCCTGGTCTCAATTGTCGTCTCAGTGTACCCCGCGGGTGTGGCTGGCAGAGCAGGTAGGGGATTTAACCCCAGATACTGCACTCTGCATGCAGGCATTTTAGTCCGCTGAGCTATCTGGTTGGCTCTTCCAATATGTATGTATGTATGTATGTATGTATGTATGTATGTATGTATGTATTTAGTACAGGGACTTGCTATGCAGCTCAGACTCATAGTGATCCTTCTGTCTCAGCATTGAGGTTACAGGCATACACCACCACACCCAATTTCAGTGGCCTGTTTAGCATGCCTGGGGTTCTGGGGCTGGCACAGCATGAGGTACTAGGGATTGAACCCAGGTCCTTGTGCTTGCCAGGAAGGCATTTAGACCACCAAGTTATATCTCCAGCCCTGATTATACATTTTAGATCTTATTTACTCTTTCAACTTCTCATGATAGGGAGATAATATATTAATACATGTACATTGTTTATTTCGCTTATGAGTATGGTCTCAGGTTGCATCCATTTACCGATAAAAGTCTCAAGTTTATCATTCTTTATGGCTGAATAGTATTTCATTAAATAAAAATACCTTGTTTTTTATCCATTCCTTGGTTGATGGTCATTTGAATTGTTTTAAAGAGCTAGGTATTACACATTGTGCTGCTATAAAATGGGTACACATATAACTCTATGGCACAATGTTTTTAATTTTTCTGGGAAGATACCCAGAAGGAGGGAGCTGAGTCAAATGGGACCTCCAATCCTAGTTTTGTGGAGGAATATCCATAACTATTTCCACAGTGGTTGCACCAGTCTACATGCCCACCAACAGTGGGGAAGGGTTTACTTTTCCCCACAGCCCTTTTAGCATTTGGTATTGTTTAATTTTCAAGGCCAGTCTTTTTTTTTTTTAAATTTATTATTTTTATTTTTATTTATTTTTGTGGCTGGCTCAGCCTGCCCTGGGGGTGGTGCTGGCACAGCATGTGGTGCTGGGGATCGAACTGCGGTCCCTGCTATTGCCTAAGCTTTCCTAAGTAGGTGCTTTAGACCGCTGAACCATCTCGCCAGCCCCCTTCAAGGCCAGTCTTAACGGCATAGTGAGACCCTGTCTCCAAATAATTATTATTACAGGATGCTGGGTAATGAACTTGGGAGCTTGCAAATGCCAGGCATGTGCTCTATCACTAAGCTACAGTCCCACCCGATTGTAACCAAGGTCAGATGTATGAACTTTCCTATGCTGAGATGCAATCCCTTCTTTTCTCTGCTATGGCCTCATGCCATGATGTGTCTGCTTTGGATATAGCTGAATTTTATAGTATAGCTATACCACACATTGTTTATCAATTTACCTGCTGTGCTGGGTTAAGATTATCAATTTACCTAGGTGAAAGCTGGGTGTGGTGATGCAGGCCTGTAATCCCAGCACTTGGGAGGCTGAGGCAGGAGGATCACCATGAGTTCGAGGCCAACTTGGGCTACGTAGTGACGTCCTGTCTCCAAAACACACACTAACCACCACCACCACTAGAAGCTCAGCTCATACCCTTAGGGAGGGCCGCTTCTATCTCCCACTCCAGAGGTTTCAGTGGACTGTGGTCCTCCAGTCCCCACACCGCCCCAGACCGAAGAACAATGTTCTCACCAGGAAAGAGAAGGCAGGGCGAGGCTAGGGCGGCTGTATGTCCCTCTCAGTTGCAAGTCCCTCCAGCGCTCTGGAAGCCTCAGCTGTGGACCATTCCCTAGTTGAGTGCCCACCCGGCCTTCGTGATTGGCTGGAAGTTCAGGAGTCCGTGGTTATTGGCCGTGCGCCAAAGCCCTGCCCCCTATTTCTGGGCCGCCCACCGGCTGCAGGCTTTCGGCGCCGAACTAGGACTGCGGGTAGAGGGGACACGTCGCCCGGGCTGTGGTGCCCCGTCCTGGGGCTGTAGCCCGAAACTCCCACCCAGTCCTTGGTGTGTCCCCGCGGCATGCCGCCCCCTGCGCTGTTTTGCTCGCTTTGCTGCGGGCTCCTGGCTGTGTCCGTGCGTGCCAGCTACTCCGCGGACCGCTGCAGTTGGAGAGGCAGGTACGAGTCTCCGGGAGCCGGCTATGTCCCCTCTGAGGGGCGGGAGACTGCGTCTCTCCCGCCTTGGGTGCGCTCCCTGCCACATTGGACCGCCACTGATGGAGCGGGGAGTGGGGCGCGGGCAATGGGCACAGGCCCCTCGCCTCAGCGCCTCCGTACTGTCCCCAGCGGCCTGACCCAGGAACCAGGCAGCGTGGGGCAGCTAGCCCTGGCCTGCGCGGAGGGCGCCGTCGAGTGGCTGTACCCCGTAGGGGCGCTGCGCCTGGCCCTGGGCGGTCCAGACCCCAGCACGCGGCCAGGAGTCGCCTGCCTACGTCCTTCGCGGCCTTTCGCTGGCGCCCAGGTCTTCGCCGAGCGCACAGGTGGCGCCTTGGAGCTGCTATTGGCTGAGGGCCCTGGCCTGGCTGGTGCTCGTTGCGTCCAGTGGGGTCCCCGCGAGCGCCGGGCCCTCTTCCTACAGGCCACCCCGCACCGTGACATTAGTCGTCGTGTGGCTGCCTTCCGCTTCGAGCTGCGTGAGGATGGGCATCCAGAGCTGCTGCCTCAGGCGCCCAGCCTTGGTGTGAACGGTGAGTGGCCACTGGGATGAAAACCAGTGAGAGTCACAGAGTGGCCCCTAACTGGGCCTGGGCTGAATGGGCCCTGTCATCCCAAGGCACAGAGGATCCTAAATCAATGGGCAGGTGGGAGGGCACTGGGAAGCCCTGCCCTCTCTCCTTCCTGCTCAGGATTAATTTTAAGGAGGAGCAGACATGAATGCAGGAGAAGGTGATCAAGAGAACTTTGAGTCTCTGGTCCCTCCTTGAAGGGGTGGGGGAGGGGTGGGGAAAGAGAGAATCTCACCGGACAGAGTTGTCCAGAGCTCCCTGGCCTGGCAGTGACCTCATGCCCCTCCCCCAGCCCAGCTAACAAAAGTCCACTGTGCTGCGAGTCACCATGGAGACACTGCCTTGCTTCCCTGCAGGACACCAGGCCCAGCTCTTTGCTCTCCTGGAGCCTGCAGCCTGACCTTGCAGGAGATAGGGCTCTCACTATTTTGCTCCTTTAGGCTAGGGACCCAAGAAGCTAGAGCCCCCATAACCTGTTGCTGCCCTAACTGCATTTCTGCTCTTTAGGCCTCCAGAGTTGGCTCTGGGAGCTCAAAGAAGGCTCCCTAATACAGATATATGTATGTGAGATAGAGTATAAGTGTGCAGGATGCTGGAACTCCAAGTAGCAAGTGCTCTGGGCCCTAGGCCTGTGTCTTTACACCATGGAGACTTGTGCCTGCCACACATTCCCTGAGTACAGGTGACTTCAGTGTTGTGAGCACACCTGTTGAGGGGAGTCTGCCCTGTAGCTCCCCCATTGCCATCTGCTATTGTGTTAGGTGGTTATAGGGCCCCATAGGACTTATGCTATCCTCTGCATGCCAGGTGCCTGCAGGCCTTGCAGTGATGCCGAGCTTCTCCTGGCTGCATGCACCAGTGATTTTGGTGAGTGTCCTTATTGTGGCAGGAGCCCGGAGCCTCTCCATCTCAGAATGCTCAGCACTTGCCAACATGTCTCCCCATAGTGATCCATGGAACCATCCACCAGGTTGCTCATGATACAGAGCTACAAGAATCTGTCATTACTGTGGTGGCCTCCCGTGTCCTCCGTCAGACGTTGCCGCTGTTCCTGGCGGGGGGGCCCAAGAACCAGAGGCAGGCCTCCATTCGAACACTGCTGCGCTGTGGTGTC
The DNA here is from genome assembly GCA_004027915.1 of Capromys pilorides. Lineage (NCBI taxonomy): Eukaryota > Metazoa > Chordata > Mammalia > Rodentia > Capromyidae > Capromys > Capromys pilorides. The sequence continues at coordinate 2,638 of PVKN010038934.1, read as the reverse complement.
CACCCTGGCCCAGGCACCTTCCTTTTTATGGGCTGGAGCCGCTTTGGTGAGGCCTGGCTGGGCTGTGCTCCCCGCTTCCAGGAGTTCAGACATGCCTATGCAGCCGCCCATGCTGCCCGCCTCAACCCCTGTGAGGTAGCATTGGACTGAGTCTTTCTCTAGGGCAGGGTGCTGGGGACAGGTTTGTGGGAGGGTAGGTGGGGAGAAGACAGTGGCCCCAAATGGTATCGTGATGCCCAGTGCTTCAGAGTTGATAAGAACATTGACCATGCCAGCCACTATAGAACTTGTCTCCTGTGGCAAGCCTAGCCCTAGACCTGTCTCATGTCATTTAATATTCCTTCATTTAATATTCCACCTTACCTCTTCTTAGTGATGACCCATGGCTTATTGACAGGTTCTTATAGGTGTCCATACCAGTGTCCTTCTAGGGCTCAGAGAATGGTGGAAAAGCTGCCAGTTCCTAATGCCTGAGGTTGTTGGGGTCCCTTAGGTGGGCTAAGAGGGCAGGCTGGCAGACATCACTCTTGGCTCTGGACTAGGCCTATGAGAGACGGGGCTGGCAAGATGCCAATTCTCTCTGCAGTTGCTGTGAGCTACAGTCATCCTTGGCCTGGTCCTGCCCTTGTGGAAGAATGGGCCCCTCTGTCCAGAGGCCTCTGCAACGTGCTGAGCATCCAAACGTAGCAAGGAGCCTACAGGGTGTGGGGTCTCCACTGTAGGATTCTGTTGTCTGTTTCTGGCAGGCAGGGTGCACAATAGGGTCTCTAAGGACTGTTTCCCGCCACTGGCCCCATTGTTGTGTCCCTGCTTTTCTCCTCAGCCTTTCTGACACGTAAAGCAGTAGCAGGTTTCTGGAGAAAGTTCAGAGCCCTAAGGCTGACAGCCCCTGGACAAATCCCTCTTATCTTACCTCCTCAGTTCCTGGGAAAGAGCTCAGGGAACCCCTGGGCTGAGCCCCAGAGTGGCTTTCTATTCTTGCCTGTTCTCACTAGGGAAGGGGTCAAGGGCTCAAAGGTAGGGTGAAGGTCAGAGGCCCTACTGATCCTGAAGGATCCTTCATCTTTCAAGCAAGAAATAGGTTGGGAAGATCAAGGCTGTGTAGGGACCACAGAGCCTTGTTCCAGACTGAGCTGACAGGATTCTTGAGTGTGGACACTCTGGGCCACTCCAGTGTCCACCCAGGAATCCCCATGGAACAACCTTTTTATCCCCAATTTTTTTATTAGTACAGTCCACAGTACATTATGATCATATTACTTGTGGAGAATTGGTACAACCATATAACTCAATTCTTTGATCCTCTTCCCCTCCTTTCCCTCCATCTCTTTGTCCCCAGGGACAGGCTGTTTTAAACTGAACATACAGATGCTTTACTTAGGTCACTTGCTCTCTGGGATATTGACAAAGACCATTGGACCTGGGCTCAATATTCAGTAACACACACACACGAAAGAAAGAAAGAAAGAAAGAAAGAAAGAAAGAAAGAAAGAAAGAAAGAAAGAAAACAGAAAGAAAAACAAGTGTGGGTGAACATGAAGGCTAGCACTACCAAAGTGGCCTGGGAGCTGGGTGTGATGGTGCATGGCTATAATCCTACCACTACAGAGGCTCAGCAGGAGGATGGGAGGACCACGGCAAATTTGAGGCCAGACTGGGCTACATACATAGTGAGTTCAAGGCCAACTTTAACTACTATATCAAGAAAAAAAAAAAAAAAAAAAGGTGGCCTGGGATCCCGTGTAGGCTTCTAGATGCCTGCAAACTCCCACAGGGGAGCCCTCTTGACTGTAGAGTGCCTAAAGGCCAGGAACAGAGTTGTGTGAATGTGAGGGAGTGGTTAAGTGCATTGCTGAGGGCCTTTCAGGTGCCGGGCACTGTTCTGGGACTAGAAATTGCATGGAGCAGCAAGAGTCAAGAATGAGCAGCTAAGCCCTCCCACCTAGAGCTCAGTGAGCATCTTTCTTTTCCTCGGGTGGCCCAGTTACAGCCCCTGAGGAAGCTGGGTATTCTGAGCTGGGTAAGGCAGACACCTCCCTTCTGATGTAGAGGTTTTCCTGCTGCCCTGAAGAGACTCTCCTGCCCTTTCCTGCTGTCCAGCTGACACAGGTCCTTAAACTTAGACTGGAATTAGTGTGTGAGCAAGTGTATGAGGAAATGGTCCTGGGCAACCTACTTTGAAAAGTCTCATTTTTGCTGAGATTCCTGACTAGGTCCATGACAGCTGAGATGCTGGGACAGGGGTGTGTACACCCACAAGCCTCTGATACTGAGGCATTTGGCCTTAATATGGGGTGAAGAGGTTGACTCAGGCTCTGATCCGATGCTGTTCTTCCCCATGCCTCTACTCCAGCGTTTTACCACAGCTTCTCAATTTTTTTTTTTTTTTTTTCTGGAGGAGGGCGATTTGCCCTCTTCTGAAGATGCCTTTCAACCCATGCTGGGCCAGCAGCCAGAGGCACAGCCTCTCACATCCGGCTCCCCTCCCACCACCCTCACTGGAGAGCCAACATCTGTCTTCTTGCCCACTAAATCTTTCTTTGTCAAGTCCCTCCTTTCTGCCCCTCTCCTTCAACCCCCTCCCCCATGCGCAACCCCCATTTCCCGCCTAACTGTCCTAATAGTGGGAGAGAATCCT
>PVKN010038933.1:0-10933 GCA_004027915.1 Capromys pilorides | reverse complement strand
AAAATCTCTACCTATGCCATTCAGTTGATCAGCAAAGCTTGAAAGAGAACAGAATACAATTTTTGGTTATTATATAACAAGATCTGATATAATTGAAATATTGAAGCCCTTCATGACACTGATTCTATTTAAATTGAAATGTATAGGTAATTAGCCTAATATAGTTAATACATTCAAATGCAGGAAAGTCTAAAAATAACTCTTTATATCCTGTTCAACTTTGTAGCATCATCCCAATACAGAAGTTGCCTAGCTTGATTCCATTTTGGATTTATTACTGTTTATATAGTTGAATAATGGGAAACAAATAAATATAATTGATCCTTCTATTAATTGTAAAGTTGAGTTTGGTCCTTGCAATAAGAACAACTGCAAGTGGGCTCCTTCCTCCCTATTGCTTTGGAATAAAAGGTTATTGCATTCGGAGAAGAGGAGAAGATCTATGAATGCCTATTATTTCTGCTAGGGTGAGTTTCTATCATAACTCAACTCATGTAGGTTTGTCAGGTTAGAATGAATCCCTTGTGGCTCTGCTGACTTCTCCGTGTGTAATTTGCCCTAAAGGAAGTACGTGCTCTGCAAATGTGTACCCTTAATGCCTACTATAGTTTTGTCTCTGGGGAAAGGAGATACCCAGAGATTTCCTAAAATATTCATGATAGCCCATCGGAGAAATACTGTATAAAACTTTCGTTAATATTTTCGTACTTGCTTTATTTTTGCTTCCATTTATTTATTAAACCCACCACAGAACAGCACATATATTTTGGAAAGATTCCAGATTTGTTCTTCTCTAAAAGATATGCTTTGACATTTAATGACCTTCCTTCACACTAAGAAGAGTCAGACTCTGTTTCTTTCTGTCTGTGTGACTTATGAGATCTCTTTTGTAAATGTGCTTTCCATAAAAGGCTCCAGACAAGAAGCACATGGTTTTAACAGGTTATCATTAAACACTTGAGATGAATGATATGAATTTATCTCCACTGTACTGTTTTAAAATAAATCAAGGATTGCATAAATAGAATTCTGCTAAGGAATAATACAGAAACATGAGATTTTTTTTTTAAATGTGTTTGGTTTTTACAGGGTCTCACTACATAGCTCAGACTCATAGTGATTCTCCTGTTTTCAGCCTCCCCACCTCTGAGATTGCAGATGTACATCTCCATGCCCTGACTCTGGCAGCTCATCCCACACTGGGGGCGGAGCTGGTGCCACATATGGCGCCAGGAATCAAACCATGGTCCCTGAACTTGCCTAAGCAGGCGCTTTAGTCCACTGAGCTATCTCACCAGGCCCACCACGGGATTTATTAATTCACCAAATACACTAACATACTGTTTGAAAGTAATTCCTGGTATTTCTGAGTGACTCAAAAATGGCCATGACATGCTTTTACTCTCCAGGAAATAAGTAAATTACAGGAAAAGGGAGAAATTGTAGTCTCCACAAAAAAACTGTAATTGGAGGTCTAATTCAACCTAGCTATTCCCCTTCCAGATATCGTCTCAGAAGAATTAAAATCATCATACCACAGTTATATATGTCCACTCATGTTTATAGCAGCACAATTTGGGAACAACTCAGACATCCATCAATAATGAAGTAAAAATGTGTTTTTTATATAGTGAAATACTGCTCAGCCATAAAACACAAAATGCAGTCTATTATAGGTAAGTTAATGCAACTTAAGATCGTACTCATATGTGAAATAAATCAGACCCATTTGTGTAAACATCATTTGCCTTACTCATGCAAAAAAACAAAAAAAATAAATAAGATCCAGTTTGTACAAATAGATATTTTGAATTGGGAAGAAACTATTCAAAAGAAAAGACAAAGCTGGGGAAATAGCTCAGTGGCTTAAGTGCCTGCCTGGCAAGCACAGTCTCAAGCTCAGTGCCCCCTACCCCCACCCACACACCCCACAAACTGTGAGGGGGGAAAGGGGAAATGAAGAAAGGAAAACTGAAAAAGATACATGTATATGCAAGATAGTTATACAGATAGTTTCTCTTAGTTCATTAAAATGAAAGTTTTGTGTAGACAAGATATCGTGCCTATAACTCTAAATAACTATTAGGAAGGTAGCAGTACACAATGTATTAATAATCATAACTGTCCTACTAACCAGATTTGAAACTTGATTTCATTGTTATGTTTATCTTTTAATAAAGGACAACTGGGATAGATGGAAGCAAAAAAGAAGGAAGGAATGTATTTGTACACACGTAAGATAGCTAAGATAAGATAATTACTATTAATTTCTATTGGTTTATTGAAGTGAACAATTAATGTTTAATTGTCTGATCAATTCTGCATACCAATATCTGGCAATCTGTGCAAGTCATTTGAATATAACCCCATGTAATAAAAGAACCATTGTTATTTTCCTATCTTAGTTTAAAATTTGTATCTTTTTTTTGTTGTTTTCTCATTACTTTTTATTTTTAAAATTGTCTTTACAATAAAACTCCCATACATTTTATACTACCATATGCCAGGCACCTTATTCACATCTCATAAGATAAAACTATGAGGCAGATGTGTCCTATTCCTATCTAGATTTATAGATAGGGACTTTGGCTTACAACAGCTAAATATTTTGAACACTTCTTCATAGCTGGGAAGAGAGGCAGTATATAAACCTAGATTTATCTAACTATTCTTACATCATCTGCCATGCTGTGGCTTTGTGTAGACATTTTTAAACTGGTTTTATTGGTGAGAATGCTGAAGCTTAGGCAGGGAGGATATGTTTATCTAAGGTACCTGTTATGGTTTGTGTCTAGTTGTCCCCACAAAGCCTCATGCAATCATAGGGTGTGGACTTCCAGAGTTTTGAGACTTGACTCACGATACAACAGGATTATATGTTTCAGTATTGATGAGATTATGGGTCTGAGTACTAATGGGATTATAGGTGTGGCCTGAGGTGGTTGGGCTGAGGCAGAAAGCCTGATGTAACATAAAGAGAGACAGAGAGAAAGACTCTGTCTGTTGCTCTCTGTTGCCCTGGGTGGTCAGTTGCCTCTGTTGCAATTGTTGCTGTTTGCCGCCATGAACTGGGTGCTCTGTGCCCTTTTTCACTCAGCCTTGGGCCAGCTGAATATGAAATGAAACCTCCAGTAACTGTGAGCTACATAAACCTTTCTTTCTTTCATTGTGGGTATTGGGTATTTGTCCTAGCAAGGAGCGAAGAGCAACTAAGACAGTACCCAAACATTAAGAGGCAAATCTAAGTTTCAGATTATCAAGACTCCAAAGTTCACGTTCTTTACACTGTAATACAGATGTCTTATTTATACCTTTTATGAAAGTTATAAAAGTATAAGGCAAAGAAGAGGCGAGTACAGCTAAAATGAAGGAGATATTTCCAAATAGGCGTAATTAGGGAAAGCTTAATGAAAATGGTGCCATCTAACTTTTACCATGAAGGCTGGGTTCAGAATAGTGATGGGAAAAAGCAAAGGCAACAGCTAGATCAAATGGATGGATGTGTAAAATAAGGCTACTTTTGGGTACTATGTCATGCAGATTGACTGGAAGTTAGTATAAGATCCAGCTACTTAGGAAACATATTTGCACAGCAAAAAGTGGATGGACACATAGTGTCTGGAATATCTCTCATGTTTTAAAATATAGGAAATATATCAAGAATCTTAAAGGAAATTTGGGTTGAGGTGCCTCAGATTGAAAAGTTGGGTCAAATTGCGTGGTATATTTTAGTCCTTGGGTAGTGCTTTCATTTACATCCTTTCCATTTGCTATCATAGGAAGGTTCAGTCAGAGATTTTATTTTTAATTCTGAAAATGTATGTTAGATAAACATAATCATTAAGGCATGACAATCAATTATGAATTACAATAAAACTTGTTTGTTTTTCAATCCAATTTTAGGGAATTAATGATTTTAAAAAGGAATTTATTTCTCGTCTTCATTTGACCAGCAGGTGGCACTGTAACACATACCTTCTGTTGTTGAAGTAGCATTTTGCTATCCTGTCCAAGAGTTTGAAATTAGAAGAAATAAACAGCTTTTAAATGGTGTTGTTAGTAAAATCTTTGCACAAAAACTAAGCACCTCTACTCTTTCCATGAACTATTAATGTATAAGAAATACTCTCCTTATATTTACACTGAACTACCTCTGGGTGTTTCCATTTTCCCCAAGAAAATTACATGAGGCATTATTCAGTTACTTTTCAAGCAGTTCTTTTAAGTTAAAAATTCGAAGGATTAAGGCTGGGAAACGGTGTGAGGATGGCAGATTTAATCTTTGGCACTCTCTACAGCCAATATTTTTTTTTAAAATCTTCGATTCTTTCCTGGGTATTCAACCTTCATTAATGCTGAATAGTAACTAAACATCTCAGTTTTCTTGACATTTATCCAGAAATTCCCTGTTCTTTAATAGGCCACAGCTTTAAACAAATCCAGGCAGATGCATTGGGGCACTGCTGAACATCTGATGCTATTGCATGCATAGTATTCTTTTTTAATTCTCTTTTTTGCTCAACTGGCATCACTTTGTATTGGTCCATGTTCTCTTTCTGTCTACTCATTTTCAGTCTCTATGACTACTTGTTCAGTCTCTTCTACTTGTTCATAAAGCTCTTTTTCTCCAATAGTTTTTCATTGATACTCCTTGCAAATAATATACTCTGCTGAACTTTTCACTTCCTTGGTATTAACTTTCCATTCTATTATTGCTTGTTAGCATAGTGAATATGTATTACAGTCACCTGGGTAGCTTTTAAACATAATTTTGTACAAGTCTCAACCTCAGAATTACTTATTTACGCTGAGGTGGGCCCTGGAAAACTGTAGCTTTGTGTTTGTTTGGTTTTTATTCTCAGGTGATTCTGATGTGCAGCAAGGAATGAGAATCCCTGATCTTTCAAGATTTTTAACTTTAAATTCACCAAATTTATCTTTTTTTTCTAAATTTTGCACATTATTTTCACTTGGCTGGGAAGGTGTTCCACAGGCACTCTAAACTCAACTTGTTCAAAAGGAAATTGTTAATCCCATTCTTCCTTGTTGATTTTCCTCTTCCTCTTATGTACCCTATATTGGTAAATTGACATCATTCTATTTTACCCAAAACTAACAGTACCAATCTTAAGTATTACCTGACGTTTTCATATCTACTAATCACTAAGTTCTAATTCAAATTATAATTTTTCTTACAAATCTACCCTTTGCTTTTGTATCTTACCTGCTTCTACCTTCATTTGGCCATTTATCATTTGTCTTCTAAAGACTGCACAAGCCTGTGACCTGGTTATCCAGTCTTTAGCTGTTTTTTTTTAAAAATTATACTTATGCAGCAATTTGTAAACATTTATACTGCCATATAATAAAGATGTTGAAATCGCTTACTCTGTGAAAGAAATTTTCCCATGAAGTATGCTGTCTTTTGGTTTCCTAGTATATACAGGGTAAAGTTGAAATGTCTGTGACAAGTAATCTGTGGCATATAAGATTGTTTTTAGTTTATTCATTAATCTCATTTATTCATTCAATAATATTCAATGCCCCACAATATGCTACATTTATGTGAATATGTATATACTATTACATATGGATATATTTTCACTATTATATATGGAGATGTTTCTTGATTTATGGTAGGAACACATCCCAATGAGCTTGTCATGAATTCAAAATAGTGTAAGTTAAAAATGCATTTAATACACCTAACCTTCAAAACATCATAGCTTAGCAACACAGATACACTGTAGGGCTGGTTAGTTACCCCCCTCATTGTGAGACTGACTGGGTGCTCCAGGTTGCTAGTTACCCGCCTCATTGTGAGACTGACTGGGTGCTCCAGGTTGCTACTATTGTTCAACATCATAAAAGTTCTCATACCACTTATCACTAGTCCAAGAAAAGGTAAATATTAACAATGTGAAGTATAATTTATGCTCAATACATATTGTTTTTGTTCCATTTGAAAGGAAAAATAAAGTTGAATTCTTGTAAGTTGAGGACTATCTGTATGTGTATTTGAACCCTATGCCCCTCAGCCTTATTCTTGTACATCTATCCTAGATCACACACTGAGCCATTCTGAGTCATTTATCATGCAAACAAAGAACCATTCAATTTCCCAGTTCTAAGCATTTTCTCATATGTTCTTCATTTGTAAATCACTTACCACCTTATCTACTTTTTGACAATACTACTCATCTTTGAAGACCCAGAGTTTTATACCAGTGATACTAAGGGCTTCTAAGCTCCATTCTCATCTGTAAAGCCCACATTCACATAGATTTTGTGGTTTACTCTGAATTCTTAATATAAGAAGATTCCTGACATTAGTTCAATCTCTTCTTGCTCAGCTCATTTGTTATTTATACATTATGATGAACTATCTAAGGACAGAGAGCATGAAAAGCAAGTAAAATTTGTGGGCTGGGAAAGAGCAAGCCAATTGCCTTCTTTTGGGTTTTCTTAAGAGAAAATACTATCCGTGTGGCTCAATCTTCAAAAGTCAAGAAATTGCTGTGTATATGAACAGCTATTATCTCTTCCTTCAATAGAGGCTTTGAGATCCTATACTTAAACTTATGCCTTTGCTACAAAATGCTAGACACACCTAAAGCAGTGTTAGAATTGTGGATGAACCACTCTTAAAGCCTCTATAGTGCAAACATTTGTGACACCGTTTTCTTTTACCCAGAATACTCAGTGGGATGACAACACTCCCACTGTTAGGTCAGGAAAGACCTAACAGGATGTACACTCCCAGTTGTTAGGTCAGTAGGGAAGTCAGATTTTATCAGCATGCTACTATATCTGCTGGGCCTAAGCCTTTTTGAAGAACCTGTGCATCTCATCCTTCCTTTTTATTTTTGTTCAAAGCAAACTCTTGCAGTTCTTCAAGCTCTTACTCAGTCACTCCAGTTTTTCCTTTGATGTCAGATCCCACAATTCTTTTTAACTCTTTACATTTCATTCAATCCTTAAATGGCATTCTCAAATTCTTTGTGTTTTGCCTCATTTTTACTTGGCCAAAACTGCTTCTGATCATTTCAGTTTACTTGAAATTAATTCAGGTTTTTTGAGAACAGACAACTTAGTGAGCAGGTCCCTAAAGTCTATTACTGAGCTTAAGAAATATACTTTACATTCTGATAACTTGAATGTTATAAAAATGAATACTACACAGCAAAGGGGCTCTTATGTCATATCTGTTTAAAATATATTATCTGACTGTGCACCTTTGCCTCCTCTCTTTGTAGATACTCCTTTCATTCTAGAGCACAGTTCATCAATGACACTAAAATGTGGTTCCCCTACTCATCTTGCTGATTAGAAAAATGAGTGGGAAATACATCACCTCTGGTGAATATCATAACTATAACATTATATCAAAACATTTATAGAGGCCTTGACAATTTGTTGCAAGAATGACATTTGTTTTGACATTGTTTTCTAGCTGAGATAGCCTCTGGGAAAGTCTAAATTCTGACTCCAGTATTTTGAAGTCTGGGCGGGAAGGTTAATGTCTCTTACAGGTAAGCCAGAATAAAGAAGAGACTAAGGAAGAAAATAAGCAGCACCTGTCTTGGGTATCTGGGCATTTTCACTTTACCCTCTTTGAACGTTGTCTTAGGAGTTTAAGCTCTGTGTCTCTTTTTGGGACAAGCTCCGCCTGCCCTGAGGGCAGGGCTGATATAACATGTGGTGCCAAGGATTGAATTGCAGTTCTGTGCTTTGCCTAAACTTGCCTAAGCAGGTGCTTTAGACTACTGAGCTATCTCATCAGCCCTACCTCTGTGCTTTTATCCCCTGAATTGTTTGTTTGTTTGTTTGTATCATCTATCTATCTATCTATCTATCTATCTATCTATCTATCTACCTACCTACTTACTTAACTACCTACCTATCTATCTGTTATAGGGTCTCACTACTCAGCTTGGACTGAGATTATAGGTATGTGCTTACACGCTTCGACACAGTGGCTGACTCAGTGTGCCTGGGGGCGGGGCCAGTGCAGCATGTTTTGCTGGGGATCGAACCCTGGTGCCTGCACTTGCCTAAGTAGGTGCTTAGTCCCCTAAACTATCCCACTGCCTCTTGTTTGAATTTTTTGCTCAGGTTTTCTATACTCTGTGACCTCACATGGATTTTGTTAAAAGTGATTTGTATCATCAGACTTCTTGGATCTTCCCCCTTGCATTTACTCCATGCCCTTTTTATTGCTTCTAGTAAGGGACTTTGCCTGCAATTTCAAAATTTTTTAATGCTTTTAGGTTAGGGTTACAGTGTCTCACTACACAGATCAAATTTGTAGTGATCCTCTTGTTTTCAGCCTCGCAAGTGTTGGGATTATAGGCGTGCACCACCATGTCCAGTCTTCACATTCTTGATAATATATGCTGCTTTGAATGTCCATATAGGAAGACAAGATACTTGGAAAGATTTTTGCATCACTTTGCATGAAATTAACATATTGATTTTAACTTAAAGAGAAAAAACAAAAATGACGTAGAAATTCAAATGTAGGTGATAGGAAATTATCAATGGTTATTATATTGCATATTGTTACCTTCAATGTAGTTGTTCAGACTATAAGATATGAGCATGCAAGATTCATTAAACAATATAAGCACACCCCAGGCCTGCCATACTGGCCCCAAACCTTGGGCATCCTGAGACAGCAATTGAGACTGGGCATGGTGGTGTGCACCTATAATCCCATCTCTTGGAAGGCTGTAAACAGATGGATCACTATGAATCCGATCTAGTAGTGACACCCTTAGCACACTGTAGAGATTTCCCTAAAATACAAAGAAAAACCAAAACAAAAAATATAAGCACAAATGATACCTTCAATGAACTAAAGTAAATTACTATAACTGTGCTATCTATGTTCTCTCTCTGTGTGTATTTTTCCCCTTACTTTTTTTTCCCTTTTCCTCATCTTTCAAATTTTATTCACTCTTTTCAAGTTCTTACACTAGCAAGGTAATATGTTTACATATGTGGGTCTGATTTATGTCCCTTATGAGCATGTTCTCTAGTTGTATCATTTAGCTCTAAAATTCTTGAGTTTATCTTTGTTATAGCTGAATAACACTCCATCATGTAAAAATAGCACATCTTTTTATTCGTTCCTCAGTTATTGGACATTTCATTTTTTAAACAAGATTTGGCTGTCATGAATTGTGCTGTCATAAAGATGTGTGCACACAATTTGCTATTGTATAATGTTTTCATTTCTTCTGGAAAGATATTCAAGAGGGGAATAGCTGGGTTGAGTGAGACCTCTAGTATTAGTTTTTGCTTGTTTGTTTGTTTTAGAAAACTTTAAATTGATTTCCATAGTGGTTTTACTAGTTTCTCTCCCACCAGCAGTGGTGGAGGGTTCCTTTTCACCACAGCTCCTCCAGCTTTTGTTATTGTTATATTTCTTGATGATAGCCATTTTTTCTTGAGTGAGATAGAATCTTTTTTGTGAGATGGAATCTTAGTATTTTAGTTTTCATTTCTCAAATGACCAAAGATGTTAAACAATTTTGTGTATGTTTATTTGCCATTTGTATTTCTTCATCTGAGAAATGTATATTCATTTCAGATGCCCAGTTTTTGATTGGGTCTTTGAATTTGAGGGAGTTTGTTTTTTACTTTTTATGTTCTAGAAAGAAGTCATTTAAGTGACAGTCAGATAATATTTTTCCTATTTCATAGGTTTCTTTTTACTCTGGTGATTTCTTTTGCCATGCAGAAGCTTTTAAAAAGATGAGACCTCTCTGTGCAGTTTGGTTTTTGTTCATGAACTCTTTACCTGCTTTATGTCTTCAAGATTTCTACCTACTTTCTCCTCCAGGATATTTAGTGTTTCTGTTTTAATATTTAAATCTTTGATCTATTTTGTCTTTAGTGCATGCTGATAGACCTCAATCTAATTTTAATCTGTTTTTTTAATGTATCAGGTACAAGGTCTCACTATGTAGCTTGGACTAGTAGTGATTCTTTTGTTTTCAGCCTCCACAGCGCTGGGATTACTGGTACGCACCACCATGCTCAGACTTGGTGACTGGCTCAGTGCACCCAAGGGTAGGCTGAGTGTGGCATATGGTGTGGAAACTGAACCCTGGTCCCTGGGCTTGCCTAAGCAAGTGCTTAGTCCACTGAGCTATCTTACCAGCCCCTAATTTTATTCTTTTTTTGTGGTACCTGGGATTGAAGTCAGGACCCTGAGCTTGCCAGGAAGGCACTTATTTTACTGAGCTATCTCCCTAGCCCCTAATTTTATACTTAAACACATGGAAAGCCAGTTTTCCCAGCACTATTTATTAAATAGACTATCTTTCAGTGAAACTCTTTGTCCCTTTTGTCAAAGATAATGTGTCTAAGTGTGGTTGTAATTGCATCTGCATCTTCTAATCTGTTCAACTGAAACTCAGGTCTTTTTTTTTTTTTTTCTCATTGCCATGCTGATTTTATCATAGTAGCTTTGTAGTATAATTAAAAGTCAGGGTTTGTAATTTATTCTGCCTTTTCTTTGTTGCTTTTGCTCTTCTAGGTCTCTTGTTCCAAATAAATTTTAGGAAAGTGTTCTGTGAGGTATACTAATGCTTGTGTGTGTGTGTGTGTGTGTGTGTGTGTGTGAGACCAGGGTTCAAATTCATGACCTTGCACTTGCCAGGCTAGCACATGTGCCACGGAGCTAACTCCCTAGCCCTTACTAATGCTGTTTTAATTGGGATTGCATTGAATTTGTACAAGAATTTTGGGAATATAGCCATTTTTACAATATTGGTTCTTCCTATCCATGAGCAAGGAATATCTTTCCATTTTCTGAAATCCTAAACTGTCTTTATAGAATGTTCCACCCAGGAACATCAGAATATGCATTTATTTCAGCTGCACATAGGGTGTCCTCCAAATTGATCACATACTAGCACATAAA
>PVKN010038932.1:0-10971 GCA_004027915.1 Capromys pilorides | reverse complement strand
CTCCCCCCCCCCCCCGCCTTCTCTAAGTCTGTAAACATCTATGGCTACATTTGCTTCTCAGCACAGCCTACAGGGGATCAGACCTAGAACTTGGTCCCCCAGCTGCTCCTCTACCTTGAGCAGATTTCTTTCCTCCTGTGATATTGGGAACTGATCCCAGCAGCTTGCATTGGGCCCTAACCCTTAGGGTCTCACTAAGTCCACTAAGCTACCCAAGCTGGGTTGAACTTGCATGTTTCTGACTCAGGCTTTAGGCAGATTTTTTTTTTTTCTTTTACAGAGGGAAACCCTGACCCTGGGGCTTGGTCTGAACAAAATAAAAGCTCTGTGCTCTGTGCTACATGAGATTCCAGAGAGCACCCTGCATGTCATGCTCCACGTTTAACTCACAGCTCCTCATTCTCCCTGGTCAAAGCCACTCTTGGGGTATACCAGCCCTGTCCCCCAAAGTGACAATTCTAGGGCCCAAAGAGACCCCAAGGAGAGGCTGCTGGGAGCTGATTGTTCACTGTGTGCCCCTCTGGGTTCTTAGGGGATGGTAAGTGCAAGACCATAGGAAACAACCATAGCTGAAGATCAGCAAACACAAAACTTCCATGTGGGTGGGGGACTGGGAGGGGAGTTTGAGAAGCGTTCCACATGGGAACTGCCAAAGGCAGGGAGAGCAGGGCGCTTGATGATGGACTCAAGGAGTGCTTTCTAGGGAGATGGTGCTGGCTCACCTGGTAGGCCCGGATTAGGGACTGTACAGCCAGGTGGTCCTCCACCAGCTTGCTGGTTGTGGTCCATCCTGAAAGCACAGGTCTTCCCTCAGGGGCAGCATGTGGGGCCTCCTTATTGGTTTTCCGGAAGAAGCTGTCCCAGGACTGGGTGGGGCACAAGCAAAGAACAGCCAGCTTAGGGCCCAGAAGGAATTGGATAGCCCATGCTGGCACCTCAGGGTTATCTGCTATTCCCTGGGGGCCTTGTCACCCAAAGCCGCTCTGCTCAGGCCACAGCTTTGTGTGTAGGTTGAGGGGCAGATGCGTGTGGCTCAGGAATTGTGCTCTGGCAAGGCCTGCTGTGGGGCACAGAGGGCCCCCCGTATAGGAGCCGTGGCAGGTGGTCCTGCTGCGTGCTCAGTGCCTGCATCTTCCACACCAGTAACTCTGCCACCAGCACTTTACCCCACAGATGTGCTTACACAGTGTGCCCAGATGTGCACACAAGGATGTTCCCTGCCAGGCTGTTTGTAAAACTGACAGCACAGAACTGCTCAAGGGACTATCAAGAGGAAGCTGGCTGCACAAATGTGGGGAACATTTAGAATCTGTACCACTGTGCATCTTCAAAGATCAATGGCTGGGTTCATTGTTGGGGACGATGCAGGTGCCGCTGAGGGGTGCTGTGAAGGCAGTGAGGCAGGGGAAGGCATGTGCAGAGACACAAGCAAAGGTACACACACAGCACTGCTGGGTCTGGAGGTATGAAAGTGTTCTCCCCTACACTCCACCTGAAGCCAGCAGGACCAGGTAGAGCAGCCCCTATGGAAAGCAATGTGGCAGCACCCATCAAATGACACATGGGCTCCCTCTCTGCCCCCCACCCCCGAAGTTTGCTATACACAGCTGCCTATGTGGAGATGACACCAGGGCTGGCAGCAACAGGGGGCTGGGATGGCACACCACGCAGTGGAATACTACATAGCTGGTGAAAAGAACATGGGGCTCTTTAAATTCTGACATGGAATGAGCTGGGGGACAGACTTCCCAGCAAGGAGAGGAAGAGTAACACAGTGTTACTTACTTTTGTGTTAAGAGGGGAAAATCCAGGTTTGTTTTTTTTTTTGTGTGTGTGTGTATGTGTATGTATGTTTTGGTTTGTTTTGTTTTTATGGCAATGAGTTTATGTACACAAATTGAGACACAGAGGCAAAACTAAAAATAAGGTGGAAGCCAGGTACAGTCTGAGTCTGAGCAGCTGGGGGCTGGGTTTGGAACAAGCCTTTTGACTTTGGGGTTTGGGTCCCCTGACTGCAGAGTGTATGAGACAAGAGTGATTTCAGGTTTGCCCTGCAGTCAGATTTAATGCCATAACCAGCAGCAGGTGTTTACTCCCCCAGAGCATGCAGCTATAAACATCAGAAGCCCTCATGCCAAACTAGAGGCATCTGGGGGTAGCCAGGCCTCCTTGGGCAGGGGAGGGCTCATAAAGGAGGGCAGAGCACCATTAAGACTGCCAGCTGGCTTGTCAGAAGAATCAGGATGCTCTCCTCTGGATAGGAGGATGAGAGGATGAGACTTCTCACAGGAGCTGCCCTCGCCCTCCCAGCAGGCAGCTGCTGTGCCCCCTTTCCTTCCCTCCAGGTGGGGCACTGACCTTGTGTACACTCTGTGGGTTTTCCAGCCAGGCCGAGTACATCGCCTCCACATAGCTGGAGCTACCTCCACCCAGGCCACTGGGGAAGGCAGCCGGGGGCCCGGAGGACCTACTGCGCCAGCTCCTCTCAGGGACACCCCTCGTGGCCAGGAGCCCTGTGGCCTGTGCCCTAAGCCGGAAGGGCAGCAGCCTCAGCTGGCTCATCCTGGATGAGAGGGTGAGAGATAAGCTACAGGCCCAGAACCAAGGAGACTCTACCACCACGGGCCCCTGATCAGCCGCTGTTTGTCCCTGCATTTGGCCAGGACAAGGCAGAGGTGATAGATCAACTTCCCCTCTCCTCAGTTCACTGCCCAGGGGAGGGCACAGCAGTGTGAACTCCAAGCATTAATCCTGCCCCCTCCCAGCTGGTCTCAGAAGCCTAAGGTAAACTCACTATCCAGGCAGGCCCTGCTGCAGGGAGTGCCCAGCTTGGGTCCCAAGATGGGTGTGTGGTCTGCCACCCTCAACATCGGGCAGGGAGTTCCATAGGCAGTGGGGCTGTCATACACAGTCAGCAAAAGGCAGAAGAAAGGGATCTGAGACACAAAGGGGCAAAGGGATGGAGCAGGGGACAGAAATACATCTCAGGAGACACCAATAGGGCTGGGTCTGTGGTCCATGTGATGCAGGCTGCTACTACGGGCTCTGCTATTCCCACTTCAGGAGAACCTCAACTTGGAGGAGTGGCAGAGGGCAGAACCTAAGGCCACCTGGGCCCCACTCAGCTCTTGAGAGCTGTCTTCTCTGGTCTGGACCCTGCCCAGGCCTCTCACTCTTGACAAGTGCCACACAGGACAGCTGGTTACCCAAGAGCACATGCAGACTGGAAGCCCACCAGGTGGGGGACCAGAGCTCCTCAATGATGGGCTTTCAGTGGCAGGGCTCCTCCTCTCCCCAGAAGACAGGAGTTCTAGGGGCCTCCTTGGATCCTGCCCACACAGGCAGGCTGGAGGTTCACTTAGGCCCCTACTGTCCTGTGCAGAGTAGGATCCCTGCCCTTACATCCTTCACTCTCAGCCAGGAATCACAGTCTGTCCTACTGATTGTTGGCCAATGACCTTCTGCTTAAGGACCTGCGGGCTGTGACTGGGGTGCATCCCCAGAAAAACCCCACCAGGGGCCACAGGGGCTTCTGCCTCCAGAGGAAGAAACCTGCTGCCCCTCCCACACATGAATGGCTGGGTAACCCAAAACATTTGCATTATGGCATAACCGGTTTCTACTCCTGTCCTAATGTTCTGACATGTTCTGACCACCAGTCACTTCCCCACCCTGCATGCCATCAGCCCCTCCACTGGGCAGGGTGTGGCCCTCCCCATGCCTCTACAACTTTCTCTCCCATCTGTCCTGGAAACTCACTTGTGAGCCAGAGGTCAGGGGTCTCCTAACCAAGGGATGGCTCCTCCAGTGGGCAGCAGCAGGTCTGAAGAGAGGAAAAAGAAAACTAAGACATTTGACTGCAGGGAGGGAGCACGTGGGGTCAGTGGGATTTAGTTCCAAATGCCTCAGCATCCTCTGCTCCTGATCAGTCCCGCCAGCTAGATTGACCAGTCCCTGCAGAGGATCACATGGGGGCCAGCTTTGTGTGGGGTCTAGGGTCTGAGCTGGGGTGGCAAATCCAGGACTGTACCAGCACTGCTGGCACCATGGCCAGGAGCCCCTGCAATGGACATCACAAGAGCAGAAACTATCCGGAGGTTTTCCCATCTCAGGCCATCAGGGAGCACTGACTATCTGCAGTCTGTGTCGCAGAATCATATCCACTTCCCACTAGTGCCAGCCCCACTCATGTACCTTCGGAGACCAAGGCACAGGAGGTGACGGGTAGCAGGGATCTATGTGGTTCCAGGGCCTGTGCCTTCCCTACTGTAGAGCCAAGACTCCTCAGAGGGCACTGCCCTTTTCACCCTGCAGCTCCCTCTGACAGCCTCATCCCCTAAGGGGACCACACAATTCAAGACAGGCAAGGACAGAGCCCCGCCCAGCCCAGCGCTGGAACAACGCGTTTTACAAACACTGTGTGACCTGGGACAGTCACTGGTCACTGTCCTGGCCTTCAACCCACATGCCAGGCAGGGAGCCAGCCCTCCAGGCCTCCTCTCCTGCTGCTATCCCTTCAGGGCCTGGGCACCCAGTGTCCAGGAGCACTCAGTCCTGCAGCCAGGTCCAGTACATACTGTCCACAGGACCAGCACACAGGTTGTTCCGGGCATCTCCTGCAAGTGTTCCCAGATTAACTCCAGAACAATGCAGGGCCCCTGCCATGATGCGTCGTCCCACTCAGGGCCCTGTCTGGGGTGCAGGATGAGGTATTGGCCAGGAGGTCAGGCCAAGACTGAACCCTGCCCAACAGTCCAGTAACCGCAGATCCCCCACACACCCCACCTGCTGTGGCTCTGCGCATGCCCAAGAGAAGGCAGATCCCCAGGAGCTGGTCAAGGAGGGGTTCTTACTTCCTTGTCAGAGCAGAAGAGCCTGAGCTAAAGCCCAGAGTTGGGAAAGTACCGAGGAGGACCGAAGGGACCGGCCGGTTCTGGAGCGCCCTGCCTGCTGGGTGGCCAAGGGAAGGCCACATTTCTGTTCATTCTGTGCACCTGCTGGGCCCTTGGGGTTACCGCTCCCCAATGCCATGATCTCCCTGAGGATGGGAGTAGCACTTCCCACGCTAGCTTCGACCTGAAACAGGTCCTGCTTCTCTCGTACCTCAGTTTCCCCACTTGAAAGCAGAGGCCGCTGGGTAAGCATCTACAAGATCCCTGAGCTGCCTGCGTTCCCCGCGGGAAGCGCGACGCTGGGCGACCCCCAACCTTGGGGCACCCCTTTCTTGGGCCAGGAAAATCAAGGGTCCCTAGGAGGTTGCGGTAACCAAAGGCAGAGCCAAGGTCACACCTCCCCCAAACACCCATCCCCAGGACCGCAGGGGGTCGAAGTCAATGCCCGGGACCGGAGGTATAGGGAGGCTCGGTGGGAGGCAGCGGCATGGGCCGGATATGGGGTCCAAGTCTGGCTACCAGCCGGGCCTGGTCGCCGCGCTCACCGTGGGCGGGGTCTGCGCATCCCGCGCTCCCAGCTGCAGGTCTGGGGGCTGTGTGGAGGAGACGCGCGCAGAGGCCCAGTCACGTGACGGCCCCGGGAGCGCGCACCCTCTCCGCGCCCAGTGACGACTGTCCCGCTAAGCCCCGCCTCCTTACCAGGCGCTATCCGTGGTGCTGACCTTTCTGCGCTCTGGGACGCCAAAAAGAGGCGGGTCTTGCCAGGGCGCTTGGTCCCCTGACTTGAGCTGGGTGCAGTGAACAGTCCCGCTGCTGTCTTGGGGTGTCTGGGAGGGCCAGAAGAGCGGACAATGAGCCGGAACCCTGTACCCTCCCGTTCTCCCATCTGCGGCGCCTCCTCTCCTCTCATTCGTCTCCCAATGTGTACAATCCCTCTGGCATCGCCAAGGCCCCAAACCAGAACCCGAATCTGAGCTTGATATGCCAGTGCCTGGGTCGTGGAAATATGTACACTCAGTTCAGCTGTCGGAGCTTATATCCCCTGCCACAGTGTGAAATGATTGTGAATTCTCACACTTGAGTGTTAGGTTTCTAATTTTTTCCAGGATAGCAGATACCCTGTCTTATTGTGGTTGTAATTGGCATTTCTGATTTCCATCAACATTCCCTTTAGGTTTTTACTCATTTATAAGCAGGAGTTCTGAGGATACGAACTTGATACCCCTGCCTTTTACTTATTTATTTTTGTTTTCAAGAGAATAAAAAGTTTTTAAAAGCATTAGAAATGATACAGAATTTTACTAAACAAAATTACAGGGATTCAACAATGGTTGTTGGATTGCATATTGTTGTCTTCAAATTAATTGCTCAGATTAACAGATATAAGCATGCAAAAGGACAAAAATTATAAACAATGAAAGGGAAAAAGAAAAATTTAAGCATTAACTTCTCCTTTTAATAGACAAACAGAAATCAGTGGTACAATTATCCAAGCTATGCTATTGTGTATGTGTGTGTGTATTTCTTTTCAGTATCTATTGTACCTTTCAGATTTTATTTACTCTTTCAGTTTTTTACACTAGAGAGACAATGTAATGTTTGAACATGCGAGTCTGATTTATTTCACTTATGATATAGTCTCTAGTTGCAACCATTTACCTAAAAGACTTGAGCTTATAATTTTTAATAACTGAGTGATATTTCCTTGTATATAAATACCATATCTTTTTTATCCATTCCTCAGGTGATGGGCATTTAGGATGTTTCCAAGATTTAGCTATGATGAATTGTGCTACTATAAACATTAGTGCACATTGTACCAGGTTTGAATTGAATCAAGACAGAGACCAGAATAGATTAGAATTTAGTGAGACTTTATTAGCTGGTCCAGCAGCTAGCCAGCTGCACTCCACGCATTGAGGTGTTAGCCAGCTGCCCCAAGTGGAGTTGAGTTCAGTTCTTTATAGCAAGCCTTGCTGATACAGCTGCAAGCTATTTATGACTTGGAGGTTTTCAATTTTTAGTGATAAGCAGAACTTGCCCCAGATGGGGCCTGTTTACAAGATGAAGTTAGGGTGGAAACACATCAGCTGTGTGCAACACTAGCAAGCTGAAGGATCTGCACTTGAGCCAGGAAGCAATGCTCAAAGAGCTAGAGGTCCCTGCCAGCTTTGCCCAATAGAAAAATAACAAGAGCCACATTGATTTTAAACAATTACACACATACATCACTGTCATATGATGTTTTCAGTTCTTCTGGAAAAATACCAGGAGGGGAATAGCTGAGCTGAATGGAACCTCCAATCCTAGCTTTTCGAGGACTCTCCACACTGATTTCCGCAGTGGTCTATACTCCCACCGATGGTGGGCCAGGGTTCCTTTTTCCACATATCCCCTCCAACAGCTGTTATTGGTTGACTTGTTGATAGCGATTTTTTCTGAGGTGAGATGGAATTTTAGTGTTGTTTTAATTTGCATTTTCAAAAGACCAATCATGTTGAATATTTTTTCAGATATTTATTTGCTATTTGTATTTCTTCACCTGAGAAGTGCATATACATCTTAGATGCCTATTTTTTGTATTGACCCCTGTCTTTTAAATCACCTTTAGTGCACCCCTGGCTTCCTGTGGCAGCCACTTAATAGCCCACACTGCTTCCAGGCCTGAAGCCCTGAATCCTGTCTCAGCTCAGCAGTTAATTTTCCTGGTAAAACACCTATCTAGATCATGTCACCCCACTGCCCAAAACACTCAAGTGGCTTCCCAGGCAGTCAGTCTAAAAGCCAAAATCCTTACAGCTGCTTCTGAAGCCCATTTTCCAGATCTTGGTACTTTAGGCATGGTGCCACACTTAAGACAAATAAGAAACTGAATAGAACATGTAATGCAATAATACTTGTGTTAATTAAAGATACATGTTCACAAAACTGTTCTGTGAATTCCACAAGAATGTACCACACATTCAAGTACCTATCACACTTAATATGGTTGTCCATATTAAGGGGAGTATTGTTATAATTGGTCAGTTACCCACACCAATACTTGTAAAGTGCCATGGGTAGGATTATAATTAACTCTACCCTCTGAACCTGAGGTTCCCTAAAAGCTATTTACTTGGAGATATGTAGTGGGTCACATAGCCAAGGGCCATGCCTTGCTCATTTACTATGATACTGGCAGCACAGCAGTTGGCCAGCTCATACATTTTTAGTATTTGATGAATAAATAAACGAATCAATGAATGAATGTGTAATGGGACAGTTGGTTTAGGTTTTGAAGAATAATCAGTGTTGTCTGATGGGGCTGGGGCATAGCTCAGTAGCAGAGCACCTGTTTAACATTATCCAGCATCTGGGTTCAACCTCCAATACTAAAAAAAACTTCAGAATCTTGACACAAAAAGATAGGATTCATTGGGAAGGCACTGATTGCAATCATCGAAAATGCCACTCTTGCTTAAGCTAAAGGAAGGAGTGGACAAGAAGGCAGTACACAATTCATCTCACAGGTCAGAGGAAGCTGAGAAATACATTCAGGGAGTAGTAGGGCTGCAGCACAGAGGAATTGTCCATCTCTCTGAGGCTACTGTGTTATTCAAAAATCAAATTGAAAGAACTGAGAAACTGAGTGATATGCCTTGGCTGGAAGTGGGGAAAGGGATCCTGGAGTTGCCTGCCTGACCTATATGTGGACTGAAAGGCAGTGTGAGGGCACCAAGAGAGGTTGGAGTGGGTGCTATTGAGGCAAAATCAGTATGTTTCAAGGACCTTTCATGGGAGATACGCACAGCACAGCCACAGGCAGAGTGGCATGAAGGACACTAAGGTGCTGCCCAGAGACTGGAAGAGTAGGTATTGGGAAATGTGACTGGGCTGTGTACGTGAGGTATGGGGTTTGGACTTCTTGGGCCTCAGAAAATGATACCCTAAAGAGAAGGCCTTAGATGCTGTCATGGATTGGGATTTTTGCAAGGGGAACAAGACAAGACATAAGTTATATAAGATTATTTTATAATGAATCATTCTTCATCATATACCAAGTGTGAAGAAAATCTGTCCACACACTAAAAACCAAAGAATCCAGCTGAGGGCCTGGACTCTAATATCCTCCATGAGTCCAGCTGAAAAACAATGCCTCTCACAAGTCCAGTCGGAGGCCAAGAGCCAATGACAATGTCTCATGTTGACCTGCTTCATGGATCTGTGCTGGAAAGGCCCAAAGGTCAGTGGCAGAAGCTAGGAAGTCTATGCCAGCAAAATGAAGGATCTATGTTAGCAGGCTGAGGGATCTGAACTGGAGTGGGGAAGCAAAGCTCAAGAGCCAGAGCTCCCTACAAAAGTACCACAGCCATCCTTAGCAACCATGAGGCCCCAAGCTCTTCCAGTAATGAGGAAAGCTGGGTTCCCATAAGAAAAGCCAATATGACGGGCTTCTCCAAGAGGATAAGCAGTGCACTATCTTCCTTTCTGGAGCCAGGAAGTCATGCTAAGAATGAGGAGAACTCTCCCAAAATGAATTGCAGCTATTCTCAATGATAATAAGGTTCCAAACTCCTCAAACAAGAACAGCCAACTTCATCAGAAAAGCCAGAATGAAACGTTCCTCCAGCAGAATAGCCCAAGAGAACCAACAGCTTTTAACAGCTCTAACAGCTTCTCCAGTTCCTCCTCATATGCTGCTGGCAACAATCCTCAGGTGGGCTTCCCACAGCCAGCACCATGCAAGTTCCATTCAGCTGGGTGTAACAAGTTGACCACCAGTTAGCAATTCGCTGCAGATGCAATTTCTCGCTTACCTTGTCTTGCTCTCCTGTCCCTTTCCCTCATGCTCCCTGAAACAAGCTGAAGAAACTAGAATCTCTCCTCCTCAGGGCAGGTCATGGAAACCAGAATTCCTTCTCCCAAGGCAGTGGTAAAATAGTGGAATACATGCTGTGGTCAAAGAGCCAAGGAAAGCTGAACAGACAGGCCATGCTAGTTTCCGCACTCTGTCTGCTTCTGGTCATCATGCCCTTTTGTCTGATCCTGTTTTATTTTAAGGTCTGAAAGGTCTGGTTAGTTGGCTTTCTGGAAAAATGTCTCTGGCAGCTGAGGGATGCTGGGTAGTAAAAAGTAAGAATGGAACCTATCCACGTGTGGATGCCATAGTTCAGCAGCTGGAGAGCTTTGGGGAGGGAATTGAGAACAGATTAGAGACACGTGGCATTTAGGTCCACAAGCTATGGCTGGGTGATAGAAAAATGGCAGTTCACAGGGTTCCAAGTTTATGATTGGGAAGCAAGATGCAGGTTGGGAGGAACAAGAGAAAAGTTTGCAAATCAGAGCCATTGGGGAACCAGGTGATAATGATACAAAGTGACACAGAGCAGCACCCCAGCAAAGCAGGAGGCTTCAGAGCTTCCTGTCTGCTCACAGCAGTGCAGAGTCAGCCTCAGAGACAGGAGAGGCCTTGCAGGGAAAGAGGGAGATGCAGGTCTGGAGGGAAGCTGAGTCACCAGTAAAGGATGTGGGGGACAGCCAAAGACCCAAGCCACTGCGCCAAGCCTAGATGATGCCCTGCTAATTGCACTGATTAAAGTAAACATTTGGGGCAATCAAAGCTCCCCTGGGAGTGGCTGCCATTCTTAGAAGCTTGAGAGGACTTGAAGTCTTGGCAGGGGGCTCTGCAAAGATCTCTGAAAGTGTACATCTTTCTTAGAGTGTGTGTGTGTGTGTGTGTGTGTGTGTGTGTGTGTGTGTGCACGCGCGCATGCGTGTGCTTACACACAAATCCATTAAGGACTGTCAGCATGCAAAATTGTTATTCTAGTTGCACGGAATTTAAAAAATACAAGAAGGCACAGAACAAGATTCAAACCTTATCCCATCTTCTCTGGTGTCCCCTTTGCTTCCCTTCTATCATCTCTGAATATCTCTAATATTAGATATCCTTTTATATTGAGTAAAATTTATATGCAATATGATAAAAAATACAAAGAATGTTTAAAAATCATTTTAATTTGTTAAATAGAAACATTCAGAGAATATTCTTTTCTCTGGAAGAGAGGTTTCCAAATTTTGCTCTTTTCCACAGTGGCTT
>PVKN010038931.1:0-10968 GCA_004027915.1 Capromys pilorides | reverse complement strand
ACCTGGGAAGGTTTTCAAATTGTCAGTGCTCAGGTTGGTCTGCAGCAATTAAATCAAAATGTCTGGAGCCAGGATCCAGTCAATAGTTTTACAGTTGTCCATCCTACAGTCAAATGAAGGTCATTAACAGAACTATCTGCCTTCTGAGTCTACCTAGTAATGTGCAGTCCTCTGATTTATGAGACTTTCAAGTCAATAACCAGCGTTCCAGCTGCAAGAAACCAAGCTCATCTGGTACCACTGAGCCTTTTGCGTACACTGGAGGTAGAGCAACCTCGTCCCCATCACCTAGCAGCTTGGAGAAGACTGTCCTTCCGTCTAGAGTTTCTCTGCCTTTCTTTCTCATTCCTTTTCTCCATCTCTGGAGTTCATTACATTGAGCTGCATTTGTCAGTTGTGATCTATAGCATAGGGGCCAAAGGAAAACAAAATCCACAGAAACCAGCTAAAGTTTGTCCACCTAACAAAGAAGGTCAGGAGCTGGACCAGGGGTGAGATAGGAGAGGCTGGCCTAGGCCAGGGTTCCTGGCTGGCCCAGGGCGTGCACATTCCTCTTCTGGCCCCTCCACTGGCAGTAGGCAGAATTTTGCAAATAGCTCTGCATCCAGGATCTACTCCCAGAGTTCTTTTGGGGAGAGGGAAGAAGCTGCCTACTTCTCCATCTTCTAGGCTTGCCCTCACCTGGCTGTGTGACAAGAATATATCCAGACATTAGGGCATCTCCCTGCTGCTTCTCTCATAGACCAGCCACCCTGCCATCGCTCTGAGAACTAAGTGGACCTGTTGGCTTTGGTGAACTAAGTGAACCTGTTGGCTTTGGTGCTTGGAAATCACATTATCTCAGTCTCCATTCTCTCAGTCTTCTTAGTGTCCAAACATCAACAGGTTGACGGATCTATGGAGTGTGTTTTGGATGCAAACCAGGTTTTCAAATTCCATAGTAAGAAGCTAAGTGAAAAAAAAAATTGTTAAGGCACTATCTATATATAGAGGATTTCTAGAAAGTTCTCTCCCAGAGCACCTCTTTCGTGTCTGACTCCTGTACCTTATTCATCCATCCATCCACCTGCTCATCTGTCCCTTCACCAGGCAACTACTTATAGGAAGACTGCTATGTACCAGAAATTGCCCAGTGCCTACTGTCCTGATGCTTACAGCCTATCCACAACACTTAAAATTTTCCAGGTGTAACATCTGTGGAACAGGGTTGGCCTCTCAGTGGCCAAAGGTGTCAACTTGGTAAGATTTCCAGATTCACGGGAAAGTGTCCACAACTTTCTTGCCACTCTTTTCCTCCAAGCCAATCTTTTGCCACTTGATACTCGTTAACACCCTTCAACGCAAATGAAACTCAAAAGAAACTCTACTAGTTGATGTCTGTCTTAGTTACTTTTACTCATTGCTGGAACAAATACCTGCCACTCAAAATGAAGGAAGGAAAGGTTTATTTAGCTCACAGTTTCTGGATGTTTCAGTCCATATTCAGCTAGCCCATGGCTGAGTGGAACAGGACAGAGAGCATCCAGTTCATGGCGGTGGAACAGCAACAATCACGACAGAGGAAACCGACCAACCAGGGTACAGAGAACAACAGCGTGAGTCTGTCTCTCTGTCTCTCTTTATATTACATTCAGGCTCTCCGCCTTAGCCTATCCACCTTAGGCCGCACCAATAATCCCAGCTGTACTCACACCGGTAACCCCATCAATACTAAAACACATAATCCCAGTGGATCATGAGTCAAATAATCTCAGCAGTACTCAGACCCATAGTCCCATCAGTACTAAAATGCATAATCCCAGTGGATCATGAGTCAAGTCTCAAACTCTAGAAGTCCCAGCCCCATGATTGCATGAGGCTTTGGGGTGACAACTAGACATAAACCATAACAATGTCTTAATTTTGTTTCACTGAAGGATGAAACTAGCAAAATGGAATGGAGATTTTAGAAGTCACCTTGTTCGAAAGTACAAATTCAAAAAGCTGTGCATAGGATGGGCTAGGCAGGAACCCACCAGGTATGGCACTGACTGTGACAAAACCAAAAGCAAAGCCCCAGTTAAAGAGGCCAGATAATTACTGTTTCTTCTAGCCATTTCCATGTGTCAGTGCAGATCTCGGACATCTGCATCTTTCCAGACAAGTCAGGAATTCAGATTATGTATGAAATTTCCTGTTAAAGCAATGAAGACCAGAGAATACCTTGCAGGTGAGATGTCGCTGTCTCTCAGCAGTAGCAGACACCGAGTCACAGAGCCTCCATCTTCCATGAGTCCTTTAAGAGGAAAGGAGACAGAGAGTAACGTAGGAAGGGAGAGAAAGAGAAGGAAAGGGAAGGTGGAGCTGGGAGACAGGCCTCCTAGTGGGGCTAGATGGAGCTGCTTTGAACTTCAACTCAACAATATATGAATCCTATGACTTTCAAAAAATGACTTGTCCTCCCCAAGCCTGGATCCCCATGTCTAGAAAGGATTTGCTTGAAAATTTGAAGTGAGGGAATAGATTAAAAAGTCCTATTATGGACTAGTCCTATTAGTACCTAGCATGGAGTTCTCCATAAATGTTTCTTTCGTTACTTTGTTGTCTTTCTTATTGCTAATGGGGAGAGAGGGAGTACAGGGCATGGAAGTTACAGCCCCACAGCTCACCTTGGGCCCCACGGGTTGAACACAGCCTGGATTCCTTAGAATATACAATTAAGAACCAATAAATTAAAGTTTCTGTTCTGAAAAGGGAGGGAGGGAGGTCAGAATGTGAGTCAGGGGGGCCATCCTGGAGCAACAGGTTTTTTAAAAAAGAAACTGTATTCATTTTAGTGAGAAAAAAATAACAATGAAACAGTTTCAAAACAGGTTAGTAGGACAGTTACAATAATTAATACATTGCATATTGTTGTCTTTATAGTAGTCATTCAGAGGATGCAGATATGATATCCTGTCTCTGTTAGAGGGTAATAATATCATTAAGTTCTCCACTGGATGTTTAACAACTAAAGTTTGCAAACCAAAAATTAAGGAAATAGAGGGGTTACAAGGACAGCCAATATTTTGGCCCTAGCTCTTCAAGGTCAGTGAGGACTCAGGACATAAGAGAAGCAGTGCTATGACGTCCTCTAACTCAGTGGTGTCCCACATTCTCTGAGCAACAGGTTTTGCACTGCACACTGAGCTACAGAGCTGGTTGAAGCAGCTTGCTGTTCAGAGACAGCTTCCCCCATCGTAGCTGGGGTGAACAGTAAACAGAAGAGGGCCTCCAAGGAATGGGCAATGGGGTGCCATTGTCCCCTGGCTCAGGTCTTTCATTACCTCAGAAGTGGTTCTGCATGCAGCCCTAAAAGCACACACAGGCAGAAAAACCCTCACCTAGCTCTCTTCCCATATTCCATCTCCATCTCCCTTCTAAAGTAGTGTCAGGACCCTAGTGTCTCTGCTTTACCAAAACAGCTCTGAGCCAGTTATCACATTAGAATTGGGTAGTTTATGCAAGTGTGTGAATGCCTACTAAGGTAATATACTCAATGCAGAAGCTGGTGGGGACCAAGAACTTTCATTATATCATGGTTACACATTTAACGCAGTAGATTCTGAGACCAAGGCAGACAGCCAAGCAGGATTTCTCAGGCAGTACTAGCATAAAGAACCTGGCCTGATGCTATGTGCATGTACTCTTCTCCTCCTCCTCTCAAGCCTGTTTACTTCATAGGTTGCATTCTACAGCCAGGAACTCTTTCCAATTGGAGGAAGCAGAGAAGGAAACAGTTTGGGAAAACAGCCCAATCAAGCCCCAGAATATTGAGAGATGGAAGCAAAACTATGAAGCTGCACACCTCCAGGGAGCCCTCACCTCACTGTGGTCCCTGTCAATAGAACCTCCTACCTTCCAGAATGCTCCACACAGCCTGTGTTCAGACCTAGCAGCCCAGGTTGAAGGGATCTGGAACCACTGGTCAGTTTCTCCTTTCTGTGGGTGAGGAAACTGGGGCACGAATGTGAGCTCACCTGCTTAAAGTTCTGCAACTGTGCCGAAAAAGCACCGCCATCCAGGCCGCATATCATATTGCAGCCCTCCTGGCTTTTCTGAGATGCCAGCCCTTCTCTCATGCACAACAAAGACACAGCCACAGAGAAAGCATTCTGCAATTTCCAGGACAGTAGCAACTAGGTACATGAGGCTATTTATATTTGAATTAACTCAAATGAAGTCAAATTAAACATTCATTTTCTGAGTCACACTGGCCACATTTGACAGAAGCTACATGGGATTAGTGGTCGCTTTACTGCAGTTTCTACTGTCCCAAAAATGTTGATTAGACTTAGATTGTGGGTATGGGTTATGCTTAAGTCTACAGGGAAACTGAGAGACAAAGCAGAATGAGTTCTGCTGATTTTAAAGGCATAGAGTGTCCCAGCTATTGTCGTAAACACTTCCTGTGCCTGGTGTCACCAAGTCTTCAGTCTTCACAAGTGCTGTGTTGAAGGTACTTCCATTAATCTCATTTTGTGAATGAAAGCAAAGCTCAGTGAAGTCAAGTAACCAACCACAGTCACATAACTGGTACCTTTTTTTTTTTTTCTTCAAAAATAGAACCTACAGAGGAAATAATCAACTTTCATAAGTGCCTGCCTGGCAAGAGTAAGGTCCTGAGTTCGATCACCAGTATCACAAAAAAAAAAAAAAAAAAGCCATCCCCAAGAAGCTTACCCTTGCCACA
Organism: Capromys pilorides; assembly: GCA_004027915.1. Lineage (NCBI taxonomy): Eukaryota > Metazoa > Chordata > Mammalia > Rodentia > Capromyidae > Capromys > Capromys pilorides. Next base: position 6,257 of record PVKN010038931.1, on the reverse strand, counting down.
CCTAATAGGCTAATCAGTGCTGGCATGTCTAGTTTGATTTCTAGTTTTCAAGGCTGACTGTTTTCTAGCTAAGTCTTATTTGGAAGGAAACACAGGTAAGTGGACTAGACCTCAAATCTGTTTGACTTCAGGTACCAAAACATTGACTTTTGTGACTTCCAGCAGATTAATCACATATGCCAAAAAGTTTCTATGGAGCCAAGCAAACAGATAATACTCTAAAGATGGAAAAAGACAATGAAAGGGCTCAGAACCAACCATAGGAATTAATGAGGCATCTACATAGAAGAAAGGAAAACTCAGAGGTGATTTAACCACCCCCCCAAAGATCGAGAGGCAGGAAGGAAGCTCCTATAGATGTGAAAGGCCACAGCAGAGAAAGAAAGTGAAACAAAGATAACCCTGATGGTTCTAGTGTTTCTTGATCATTGAGCACCCAGAGGGAGGGAAACATAGATGGACAGAGAGAGGAGAGAGAGGGACAGAGAGAGAGAGAGAGAGGGGGGGAATAGACAGAGAAGGGAGAAGAGACAGAGAGGAGAGATTGAGTTGCAGCTAGAAATAATAAGAAAAAATGTGTTTCTTGCTACAGTGGTGCCTCAGTTTACAAACCTAATTCTCTCCACAATTCTGGTTGCAAACTGAATCTAATGAGAAACAAATCAAGTTTCCTCACGAGGTCAATGTTGAACCTAACCTAACCATTGCATTTGGTTTTATTCTCTTTCAATTTGGTTTGTGACCAGAATTGTAGAGTGAATTAAATCATGAAATGAGAAACCACTTTATACACCCTCCGTGGTTACAATGGTAGTAAGAACAACAGGGCTTTGGTTTCCTTTCTTAGTGGTGGAAAGGGAGAGGGAAAGACAGAGATGATAGAGGAAATAATGTTCCCCGACCAACACCTTGTTAGGAAGTAGATAATCCCTTGATAGTGAGTCAGCTTGGTTTCTCCCTTTTCCACTTTCATTCTTTTGAAATCCTTCTATTTAGGACTCAGGAATAGAGAGAGAGGCTGAAAAGCTTGTAACGCATATCTAGCAGAGATTTAGTCCAACCATTCTGCCATGTAAGATTGCAGGCTGTTTAGAATAAAAGGAGCTCCTACTTTCCAGCACAGGGTGAGGCCTTGGGGTTCATGAAGCAAGTATAGTGCTGTACTGAAGGGGAACACACCAGTTTATTCCTGGCCTTCTGAAGTCTTCCCTGAACATAGCAAGCAGCATCCTTTGAGGATGCCTTTGGGCACAGAGCATCATCTCAAAATGTCCAACAGCTAGATTTCATGGTCTAGTATTAGGGATAATGCAGAGAGGAGGACAGCAAGGGGAAGGCAAATGGAAAAATAAATTGCATTTGAGCAATCATTTCATTTTTATTTTATTTTATTTCTTCTGCAATGAAACACGATGTTAAAACTCACCTGAATTTTCCTTTATAAGATCTGGAGGAGTCCTACAGGTTGTCTTACAGCCAACAACCCTAAATGATGAAACTGAGGCTCAGAAAGGTTAAGTGACTTGCCCATGTTGGCTCAGCTGGGTGACTGCAGAGTCAGGCCAATGCCACGGCTGGCTATGCTGAGGCTTTGATGGCAATTCTTAACACACAGGGTGATGTCCTTTACCTGTTATTCAGTGCTGGGAACTTAACCACCAAGTAGAAATTAAAGGATACAAAACAGGCTCCTAGTTTGCCATTACCAATCCTTGGATTTTTCTACTGAGTCTGGAGTGTTCAGATGGAGCTGGGCTGAGGGACTAGAAAGAGCCTAGCCCAGCCCAGCCACAGAGATGATATCACCTTGATATCACTGAGGTTCTTGAAAAAGTGTGGCTGCTTTGTCCCCATGATCTCCCTACTCTCCCCCATGTTCCACTTAGCCTGATAGCTTTCCCACCTTTCTTACTTTTGTGGTCTCAGCCTGCCTCTTCCTGCCCCTCAGCACCAGCCTATAGAAAGATTGCAGCAAGCTCTTTGAAGTTCACTAGAACTTTTCCTCCTCTGGAGATATAAAAAGAACTCGTATGCTATTGTCAAATGTAACTCAAACAGCTGGATTTCACCTTATGATGTTTGTTGACTGAAATCTGCTCTCTGTATCCTATGCTCTGTTCCACATAGGAATGTATCCAGGTATGGCAAATTGCCCTAGGCCTGTTGTCTGTACTGTATGTGTATCCGTATGCTCTGTCACTGTCTCTGTACTTTTCTATGTATAAGCATGTTACTGTGAATGCTCTCTGCGTCCTTCTGGTGTCTGTCTCTGTGTGTACTTAACCCTGTACCAATGTTCACAATGTAATAAAAACAAAACCAAAAGAACACAACATCTTTTGACAATTTTTAAACTTAGAGGTTATCATTTATCTGGGTGGGTGCATGAGCTACTGCTGAAAGCTAGTGGGCGGGATAAAAATGGCTTTTCAGTGACGACATGGAGTCAGGCTCAAGACAGGCTCATGAGCCCCTTTACCCTGGAGTGGGGTCAGCAGGTATCAATATGCTTCTGCATTTGGAAGAGTAGACAAGGCAGACTTGGCAGGTTTTGCGAGAAAAGCCTTACCACCCAGAGTTTGCCTCGTGAAAGTTGAAAGTGCAAAATAAAAATGAGAAAGCAGTTAAAAGTCTAAGTGTTTTGGTATTTGAAAACTCCACAAAATCCTATGTTTAGTGAAAATTTAAAACCACTGTGCATATTTTGACCTTGTGAAATTCCCTCTAGTCCTGAGGAAAGGATAGACCATCTCTCCTATCCTGTCCTCTCTGTTCTCATCCCAGAAACTCAGGGAAATTAACCAATGGAGGTGAGATTTGCCTAAAATTTTTATATGGTTCTATTGTTAAGGAACATAGTTGGTTTCTCTATTCCTGGCCAGAGACATGAAGGCATGTCAAAGGACACTGCCTCCCAAATTACATGGATTACTCTAGGTAGAAGGAAGGAGGGTTAGTAGGAAGGGGAGAGGAGAATCAATGGTTATAGCATAACCTAGGGACCCTGTACCTTCTAGCAACCTAAAGCACTGAGGTAAAATTCAGCAGCGAAGCCATAAATAACACACTGGGGGAAGTGCAGGAACATATAGTTCCTGATACTGTTTATAGGAAGGAGACAAGTTCTAAGGACCTGGAGATATCAGGATTGAAAAGAAGCTCTAAACCCAGAAACTGTTGATCCTTCCTCAAGACTAGGACATCTTCACATGGAGGAGAATATAGCAACTATTTCCCAATAAGTTCCTGGGTTTTCAAGAAGATGCTTAGTCAGTGTGTGTCCAACACCACCACTGAGCTGTCCTCATGCTCACTGGAAATTTTCATCTGGAATTCCTCCGACCAAACTTGAAAATCTTATTTATTGGATACTAGCATGTTCCAGCAAAGCCTCTTTATCCACATGCTGGAAACACTTGCTGAAATCTTATGTTTTTGTGGTTGGGGAAAAGTTGCTGTTCATTCTGAAAGCCCAAGCAACCCTTCCAGAAAAGAATGTACAATTGTGATCTCTCTCCACTTAGGAGTTCGGGTGTGCCCTTCCTTCCAGAATTCTGGGCTCACACATGGTAGTCTTATAGTGCCTTGCCAGGAACATCCTTCTGGGACAATCTTCGATTGATGAATGATTCCATAAATGAAAATATTCCTGTCTGATGCCCTGGTACGTATCAGGAAAAGGATGCAGCTTCATGAACTCAGCCTTAGAAGTTAGTGTAGGATGGATGACAATAAGTGGTATCTCCTAAGAGCTTTTTTACTCTTTGTCTCCTTGTTCTGGCCACATTACAGCAGGCTACATTATCCTGCAATCGCTACCTTACAAATAAGCCCTCTCCCACCCATGCATTCTTGTCAGTGACTCTCAAGTTCAAGGGGCCCTCCTGGAGCCTTTGAGTGGATGAGAGTGCAACAGAGTTGAACAGAGGCTAGACTGTGAGTCAGATAGGATAACTGGCTTCTTTCATGGCTATTTCATGTCCATAAAATTTGAGTCATAAATACATTCTACAACTGATTTCAACCGAAATTATCTGATTCATTTAAACAGTATTAAGTACTTTCTTTGTAAACAGGTGTGTAGACTCAAAAACTGTAGGATGAAGTCTTTGCCTGCCATAAATGATGTAAAATCAAGTCAAATACATATCTTAATAAGACATAAAAAGACTTCCTCTATCTGCAGTAAGAGTTAAATGGGAAGCACAAGCTAAGGATCATGGGAAACAGGAAAGAGAGGTTTGTTCCAAACTTAGAAGTTTGGAAAGACCCAAGAAGTACTGTGGATTCCTCACGGGCCTCATGGCCATGGAACCAATGCCTAAAAGATAATGTAGTGAATGAAAGCAGTGTGATGGACCAGTGAAGGGGGTAGTATTCATAGGGCTTGGAGGATAGTGAAGCTGGGAAGAGAACTTGATTCTCAGTCTGTAGTTACAGGTGACAATGGCCATTTCCTGTGTAGATATCCTGAGATATGAGATTTAGAAAAACAATACACTCAAGGGATCCTGTTTTTGAGTGAAACATTGAGAATTGTGGAGCAGATGACACCTCACAAGGTGTTCAGGACCTGCTTTTCCTTTACTTGGCATGTTGATCTTTCATTTCCTTTTTCTCTCTTCTCTGCTTCTCTTTTTCCTCTTGCATTTTTTTGTCTCATTTCATTGTCTTGTTCCCTCATTTCTTTCCCTGACTGATGCTGGTATGTGTTTTGGATATCCAACGTCAAATAACAGAAAGAGTCTTTAGTACAGGGTGAGAGAGACTCTCTGGCTCTCTACGTCACAGAGAAGTAATTTAGCATTAGATAAATCTGTTGGTTATGATCTCTTTTCTCCTTGGAAAAACAGTGACATCTTTCTTATTTGCTCTAATATCTCAAAATCCATTGGCTAAAACCAATCATCTGAGAAGTGTGTTAAGATTAAATTCTGTTAAGGCATGCGTTGTCCATGTATTTCTTAACCAGTTCTATTATGATGAGACCTGGCAGTTGTATTCATCTGATCCCCAGAATCACTGTCAATCTAGACTAATACTAAGTGAAGGTGAAAAATTTATCTGTAAAATTGTAACCTTGGCACTTTCTGGAACAACAGTGATCCCAAGACACACAAAGCTTGACGCTTGGAATGCTATGAGATTTATATACTTGCATTTAAAGCAAAATCAGTAGGGTAGACAGACTGCCTAACATGCTTTCTCAAGTCTCATAAGATAAAATCAGAACCTAGGACAGTGATCCCCTGCCCCCCATTTCTCTTGGCAGAGGCGTGGGCAGGAGGCAATAACTGATTCAAGAATGAGCATATAGTAAAATCACTTAAATACATAAATAGTTTTAAGTTATGGATGAAGCTAGTGGTGAGAAAGGTGTGGTGGGTTAAAGAAATGCATGGCTAAAGTCAGAATACATGCATGTAAGGAAGTGAAAGAAGTTTTGTGGCTACTTTACAAACTCATTCTCTTACACATCATTCCTCTAGGTTGCTTAAAAATAGAATTATATTTACTGCATTAAGCACTGAGATGTTTCAACCTAGTTCTCAAAACAGAGGGCTGGATCCTTTGAGGGTTTTGGTTCAATGACTAGCAGGTAAAGAAAACAGTCTGGGGTGATTTTTCTATTGGCAAACTTGAATCCTTCCTATGTTTCTTATCACTTTGCAAATTCTTTGGAATTGGGTGCTCGAGGTTTATGTCACTAAGTAGATTGTCACTGAATCTTATTTAAAATCTATTTTTCATTCCCTTACATTTCCCCCACTGTAAAAGATGCCTGGGCAACACTCTGCCTGTGCTCATGTGATACAAAGGAGGAGAGACTGATTTCTGTTACTAGCAAGTCTCACAACTTGTATTTCAACCAACATAAGCTTTTTTAACCAAACCATTATTTTTAGCTATTGTCTATTTGTATTTACAGTGAATCACAGCTACTTGAATACATTGGCTTTCAAATCAGAAGGGACAACACATTTTTAAATGATTCTTCTTCATAGTTGTTGTCTGGGTTACTTCTCTCCTGTTGCTGAGACAAAATATCCAACAACCCAGATTAAGAAAAGAAAGTTTTATTTAGCTCACAGTTTGTGGACTTTTCAGCCCATAAACAGCTGGCTCCAAGGCAGGGAGGTTTGGTAGAAGGGCCACAGTTCATGGTTGCAGAAGACAGATAGGGGGCCACAATTTGGTGATGGTAATCAAATTTCACTGTGTCCTACCTTCTTTCACCTGGAGCGAGTTTTTTTTTT